>MCJB01026594.1:48206-81828 GCA_002018475.1 Nicotiana obtusifolia | reverse complement strand
CCCCCCGCTTGATGATGTCGGAGAATTTGTGATTCTCTATGACCATCAATCTTTCGTAGTACTGTGGATCTTAAGCTCAAACGAAGAATTTAATCATTCTTTCCTCCTCCATCAACAGCCTTACTTTAGCATCTTTTGATCTCCAATGGGTGGCATACTAATGGAAGGTCTCCGTGGGTTTCTTCTTAAGATTCTGGATACAGAAAACATCCGGTGCATTTTCTATATTAAACCTGAATCTGTCCATAAAGTCAGACGTCATACTTACCCAATTGGGCTATTTCTTTGGGTTTTGACCGATGTACCATGATAAAGTATCCCCAGTGAGACTTCGCATGAACAACTTCATGCGGATTTGCTCGTTCTTGCCTACTCCCACGAGTTTATCATAGTAAGTCCTTAAATTCACCTCGGGATCACCGGTGCCATCAAACTTTTCAAACTTCGGGGTTTTGAAACCCTCTGGTAGCTTGACATCTAGTTGGATACATAAATCTTCATAACTCAATTCTTCCTTGCCCTTTCCTCCCTCGACATTCTGGACCCTTCCAGACAAGTTCTTCAATTCTTCGGTCGTGTTCCGGATGAGCAAGTTCTTCTCAGTAGGTTCAGGTAGGCATAGTGGTTGTTGCGGGGTGTGTGCTAGAGTTTCGACATATATGGGGTTGCTTTGGTGAGTTCTAGGTACTTGAGTGTATGGATGATCACTGATGGATGCCTGGGGTAGATCGTGGATAGGTTGTGGCATATTTTGAGGAGTAGGGTAGGTGGCAGTTTGCGTATATTAGGTCATGGTGGTTTTGTTGGGGAGCTTGTAGTGTTAGAGGGTTTACGTTTTGTGGGAGCATTGGGTTGTGGTATAGATGCGCAGCAGGAGCTTGGGGTTGTGGGTTTTGTTGTTGTGGATTTCGGGGTTGTGTCTGGTTTTGAGTAGTGGTGTTCTAGTGATTGATGTCGGGGACGTTTAAGGTGAGGAGGAGGTTGGCGAGATTGCATACCTACTCGAGCTCGCCTTGTAACTCTAAAATATTCTGTTCTAATCGCAAAACCAATTCATTCTACCCCGGTATACTTCTTCCATCTAATATCTCCATATTCTCTGCCATAGGAGCATTGTCTTTCCTGTTGCCACTCAAATCATCCATCTTTCTTTTGCCCTTGCTCTTGCTGTCGTTAGGAAGGGGAGGAGGTGGAGGACCTCTAGATCCGGTGTGATATGTTGATGTTACCGGAATGCACGAACCAACCTTTAGGAATGGGAATAATCAAAAGAAAGAAACAAAAGGTAGCCAAGTCAGTAAGACAAAATAAAATAATCTTATAGTATTTAAAACAGATAGCGCATGAGGCATGCAATGGCTCGCATCCTAATTTTGGGGACCTCGTTTTTCCCAAGGTAGGCCTAAGCGACAAATAAACTTGGAGAAATTTTGTGTCAATGTTGCTTCATCCCATTAATGCAAAAAATAAATCAAACCAATCTATTACCAAATCGAAACAATATAGAGTTACTAATGACACAAAGCCTTATTACATCGAATCTAAACGAAATCTAACTATAAAATTATTAAAATAAAGTTCTTCCTATTCTACTTGGTCCCAAATGGACCTTCTCCATGATTTGTTTTCTTGGCTTCATCAATCACATTCCCAAGGTCGCGCATGTCGAGCAGCAAGCAAGCCATTTCCAGCTTCCCCCCTCGTCGTAGCCTATACCCTGGCAGTCCCAGAGGGTCTTCCTCATCGTTCATTCAAACTCCATTAACCCTTACTCTAAGTACTCCAACCTTTCTGTTGACTTGTTCGCAATCTCCTTCCATTCTTTTATTGCTTCTATGTCTCTCTTATGATGTTCCAGCTGTTTGGACTTACACTCAAAGGCCCTCTTGCGCAGCCTTTTTTACTTTACCTGAACCTTAGCCTCTTCATCTATGATTCTTCCTTTCAGGTTGATTCTCGGTTTGACATCCCCGGTTATATTGTCTTCTAGCCACGAAAGGTAGTAATGCATATGCCCAGCATGATACCTGTCAGGCTCGATAGTCTCTCCATCTAAATGACCTTAAGATTTCACATGTGCTGAGCCTTGAACTTGAAAGGAATGACATCCCCTTTGAAGTCTGCCTCATACTGAGTCATGAGCATAAGGTTAAATTCCTCATAACCCAATCAAAACCAAATGGATGGCCCCTTGGACTAGATTATGAATTCTTTACTGGGAAACCATTCGAACATCCAGTGTACCTGTTCATCAGTCAGATTACTGAAGAGGCGTACCTATCCTTCAGCACTTGCAGGTTTTGCAAATCTATTAGGAGCGAATGTCATCTCCTTTGGATGGTGACTGGCAGTGTAATCATTCAATGGACTACGCATGAACTCTTGACAGTGATCTCCTCTTTAGAGATGTTCTAACAACCAAACCTGTAGCAGAAGATTGCACCCTTCAAAATATCTAGCCCCATGCTTGCATCGATCCAAGGCTCGGTACATCTCGACTAGTATCATAGGAACAATAGTGTATTTTTTGTCCCACGATTCCTTCCATCAGGGTCCTGGCAACCATGGCTAAACGGCTATGAATTTTTCCCCCTTGCATTGGAAAAATCAGCAAGCCTAGCAAGCAGACTATGAAGACATAAACCCGACAAAGAACCCATCCAACGAAGGTGATAGACAGTTCCTCGTGATGCAAACCTTATGATTTGTTGTGTTCATACCGTTCATAGAGAAATTCAAAGGGGATGTAGGACTTCTTCAAGCAACCCAACTCATCATTCTTCTTTAACCCAACCATTTTCAAAAAACCACGTAGAGTACGATTTTCTAGCACTAACAGACCCGAACTATCTCATGGAAGTTTGGTGAAACCCCCAATTTCTTCCAAAAGAGGAGTCAACTCCACATTTCCGAATCGAAAAACGTCCCTCTTTTCATCCCAAAATATAGTGGCTGCCTCAATTAGTTCTTTGCTTGGCCGGATGTCCATCCGGGAAGGCAAATTACCCAGTATCCTTCTTACATGATTCCTGTCACACGGTGCGAGGTCGTTGCACCAATCAACCAATAGAGGTGGGATGTTCTGGACCATACCAAACCTAGGAATTTCGTGCCTCATTTTTTCATCGAACAAAAGAGTTAGCTCTTCCCCCACCTGATTTGATTAATTAAGCAATAACAGTCAACATGTCGGCACATTTTCTCCAAGTAATGCACATAGCATGAATGTGTCCCTCGGGATTGTAGAGATCCCTTTGGACTTTTGACAAGGTTTACTTAAAAGGATTTAATACGCCATGGATATTTGATCCATCTTAGGTTTAACATTATGCATGCACATTTTCAACCAGAGTAGGTTTCTAGAAGGGCCTAAACTGATACTCTCAAGCGGACTACTTGAGAGGGAAAGGCACGGGACCGTCGACTGCACTGTTGATCGACTAGCTACCGCTAATAAGCCTTTTCGGTTTGACAAGGGTATTTACAGAAAGCACGAAAACTCACAAGAATTGCTATGTTGATAATAGGCACGAGTGAAATATGATGTTCAAAGCATGCTTATACAAAAA
The DNA here is from genome assembly GCA_002018475.1 of Nicotiana obtusifolia. Lineage (NCBI taxonomy): Eukaryota > Viridiplantae > Streptophyta > Magnoliopsida > Solanales > Solanaceae > Nicotiana > Nicotiana obtusifolia. The sequence goes on along the minus strand of MCJB01026594.1, from coordinate 78,259 downwards.
GCGATAACATATAGTAAACTAATTTACATGGTAAAGAAATACATAAAGACAGTATTTAATAATGTGATAAAATAAGTAAGGAGGAAAAGGAAAATAAAGAAAAGGGAATAATTAGCATGGTTCACAAAATTCAAAAAACGTGATTTAATAAAGCAAATAGATGAGAGATGAAAGGGAGCATCATGGTGTAACAATTTCGAGCAAGTAAGAGGAGGGGAAAAGGATGCACATAAAGAAGTCAAATAAAGCAATTCAGTTAATAATCTCACACAAGCAAAAATCTATCCTGGTAAAATCCTAAGTATCCCCAGTAGAGTCGCCATGCTGTCGCACCCCATTTTCTCGCGAAGGTGGGATATGATATGAGACAACTCTTTTAAATGGATATTCAAAGAGAATAGTCACCACCTAACGATTTTGAGGTGCGTTAGGGCACTTATTTGCAAATAACTCTTTTTAGCTAGTCTACGTCATTAAAGATCTGGTAAGGGCTCAAATTACCTCAATGAGAAGGGGTTAGGCACTCCTCAAGGTCTACAGTTGTGGCTCCCGGCATAATTTTATACTATGCAGTTTACTGAATTACAACTACCTTACGGGATCATGCCGATTAAAAGAGAGAGTCTAAGTAATTGATCAACTATAAGAAAATAAGGCAAAATAATTGATTAAGAGAAATGACATACTAGGGATGAAATAGCTTATACATTCATACTAATTGGTAAAACTCTTTGAGAATTACAAGATACATCATAGCCAAGTCTAGGTTTGAATAGGCAAGTATACGAGAAATAATTACTCATGGGGGACCTGAAAGTTTAGCCTAAAGGATCACTCCGTGTAACATAAATAATACTTTGCAACTCCCTAAAGTATAAGGGCTGCTCATATTATTCAGTAAACACAGACTATCATCTCCTGCTACCCGATTACTATCTTGAAGTTGTTTACCTCAAGCGTACTAGTTAAATTCTAAGTCGCGTTCTATGTGTACCTACCCATCCTATGCTTATGGTTCGGGAGGCTTTGGACCTACTATGTGGGTGGTTCTACACTCCATCTGGGCTGCACAAAAATAAGAAAACTAGGCGTCACATAATTTAAACAAGTTAGATTTCACATATGATGCAAGTAGCAATAAAGGCTCATGTTTATCTCCTCATACAAACTTATATGCACCTGATCAAGTAAACAAACTTGTTATGATGATTGTGCCTAAAGCAAGGATACTAAATGAGTGGGTAGACAACCACTTATGAATAAGCCAATCTGGAATTGGTACATGGTAGTTGGCCTGTTGCATTGTTTAAATCCTATAGGCATGATCGCTACACAAATGCGCTTAGAAGATTTAGACTAAGCAGTTGAGTAGTGTTGCTTCTTATTGTGTTTAATCATATAGCCATGATTTTAAGGCGGACCATACAATTAAAGAAGGTATCAGTGTAGACAATTTCAAACAGTCAATATAGTCCTATAGACATGATTTCTAGATGGTTAGATTTAGGTAATGAAGCTGCAAGTTTTTTTCATTAATCATATAGCCATGATTTCTAGATGAGCCACACAGTTGAAGGAAATACCAATGGAAACAGTCTCAACTACCTTAATGGAATCCTATAGGCATGATGTTCATATGCAGAAGTAAGGCGGGCCAAGCGAGCAGCATAAAAATTCTGTTCGAATCCTATATGCATGTTCTCTAAACACATTACAAGTCCTGTTGACAGGATTTAAAATTAGTTAAGGACCTAGATCGTGTTCTCTAAGTGAATGTGCAAGTTGATGGCCTATAAGCATGCGGTTTATACACAAATAACTCACAAGAATAGAGCATAGCAAATAAGATAAGCATTTAGACCCTATAGGTATGTTTTCTACCTATTCATGCAAGAATTAAAGCATCCTAGCCCCATTTTTCACTAATTTTCCCATTATTTGTTCTTACAGATTATTACCGACCCAAGATCAGATCTAATTATTTTAGTATTTATAATTAATTTCTCCTGAGTAATAGTAATTGATAGCACCCTATTGGTAATTACTACAAGACATCTTAAATTAGAACGGCATACCTCATGTATCCTAAGTTGCTCCGACATGACAGTTGCCGCACTCGTGTCAACACGACACTAGTATGGGTATGGGTATGGGTATGGGATCCGCACCGGATCTGGTCAAATAATTCTGGGTACTTTGACCACTATAGACAATAAATTACGTCAAGAAAATAAAATGAAGACTAAAACTATTGCAACAATCATAGTATTTGATTTCAAATAGTTTGAGTGTTACAATCTCTATGGTTCCTCTGATTCTACTTTTTCAATATAAATTCAAGGACCTTTGAGCTTGATCTTGAATTTAAATTTGTTTTATCCATTGCGAACTCTTTGATGGTTGCCACGAATTCTATCACGAACAAGTAGCATTGATCTTGAACACCTTGTATTTGATTTGACTTCGTTCTCGATCTTGAATACTTGAATGCTTGAACACTTTCAGTTTGCATAGAATTGTGGCATTTGATCCACGAGCTCCCTTGTGTCTTCTTGTTATAGCTTTTGGTCCATTTTCTAGATTATGAAGACCCCTATTTATAGTTGTATGAGGGAAGAGTTATGATAAGAACAAACTCTTTAGTCCAATCATATTGAAGTGTGACTAGGCCGCATTTGACTGGCCATAACATGTCACTTGCACACGTGGCACGATTTCATTGGCCTTTTAATGTGGCTTGGCATGCCTTGTCATTTTGATACATGGCATGATTCCACTGGCTCTTCTGTTTGACTTGGCGTGCCACGTCATTTGACACGTGGCACCAAACCGGGCCTCAAGGAAGATGGCATCTTTGGCTTAATGAGGTGAGCTCATCACTTTTAGCCCAATGAATTAAGACTTATTTATTTAATCCATATATATTGGACTTATATAATTAATTTAATTATATTAACCCATAATATTTTTTTGAATCAAAATATCTTAAACTTAAAATATAATTTAAATTATATTATGAATTTAATTTTAATAAAATTTATATGCCTATAAATACTCTACTTCAGGACTCGTCGAGGTATTAAACTCACTGCAACCTCAAGATTAGTTTTCAAATACTAATAGAGCATGCACCATATTGACTTCGGGTTAAATCATAACTTCCAAGGTAAATGTCCCTACAGTTCGTTTGCAATATATCGACATGGACTAGGTAGAAATTTGTCTTTGAGGATTTGAAGCCAATTCATACAGATAAGAACGTGGTTGGCCACATGGGTCTTTGGAATTTTAATTTCACTTCTGCCAAGGATCTTTATTTATTTTTTTTGGTTGATTTAAAAGAAAATACTCTTTCCAACTATAAAGATAAACATGGCCATAACGTGACCTTTTTATCACTACACATGTCACTCTTGCATGCAATAAAGCTGGTTGGCATTTATTTTATCTCCTACTTCACCATGGTCATTAACAAATAAGACCGAGAATATTTTCGACGCTAGCTGTATCCGAATCCCTTTAGGAGAAATTCTGGTTACCTAGTCCTTGTCAGTAAAAAATTACAATTGCCGCCTTTTTACAGATGCCACATCGATAATATACTATTGCAGGTCATCTACGGAGATCTATATAAACCCATGCGTCGTATTTGCTTAGCATCAATTCGCCTCGGTTTCAAGCTTTTTTCGAGTCCATCTTCGACAGGTGATCCTTTTTTTTATCTGCGTTTTTCTCTTTTTCTGTCTTTTCTTTTTTTATTTTTAGGTCAAATAAAAAGATAAATTCATGACGGCATATAGATGATCAAATTCACAACAACATACAAGAGGATAAATTCCTCGTAACATATAGACAGACAAATTCACATTGCCATATAGACGGATAAATCTGTAAATCCATACCAACATATAGACGAACAAATCTCCATCACCATATAGAAGGACAAATTCACATCAACATATAGACGGATAAATTCATACCAACATATAGATGGTCAAATCCTCATCACTATATAGACGCACAAGTCCACATCAGCATATAGACGAACAAATTCATATCACTATATAGATGGCCAAATCCACATCACTATATAGATGGATAAATTCATATCAACATATAGACGAACAAATCCCCATCAGCATATAGACAGACACATCCACATCAACATATAGACGAACAAATTCATATCACTATATAGATGGCCAAATTCACATCACTATATAGATGGATAAATCCATATCAACATATAGACGAACAAATCCCCATCAGCATATAGACAGACACATCCACATCAGCATATAGACGAACGAATCCATATCACCATATAGACGGCCAAATCCATATCACCATATAGACGGATAAATCTATATCAACATATATAAGATTAAACCCATGATAGCATATAGAAGGAAAAATTCTTAATCACATATAGAAATTTTCCCAAAGCACAAAGGACTAGAATCTTCTCCTCACTTTGTCAATTGTCGTGGACTTAATATTTACTAATCTCTTTTTTTTCTTTGCTTATACAATTTTAAGGAGTTGGTTCACTTTAGAGACTACACATCTCCATCCTCCAAGCGCAAGTATCTCATAATCGATGCTAAGAATGGAGGGGCTATAACCAAGCTGTTGACTTATCCTCCACTAGCTGGTTGATATGCAAATTTGGGGCCACCTCTGCAGAATTCCCTCCATATGGTAGATTGGACTTTAGAGCAAAACCAAAAGCCAACAAAAATGTGGTCCCTTCAGACTCCTTACCAACAAAAACTCAATATCGCGAGTACCCTTCCTTGCCTAGGACGGCGCATGATTCAAAGGGAGGTACGTTGGGGAGATACTTTGAGAATTGACAATGAGTATCATCATATCCCGGGATATTGGGAGTGGGCTGAGGACATACTTGGCAGAATTCAACGGGCTTTGGAGACAACAAGAATTTATGATGTCGTATATGCTTCTTTATTTACATATGATCAAAACTCAAACATCTTGCAAGCGTTTCTTGAAGCTTGGTGTCCCTCAACAAATACCTTACTTACATCAGCCGGAGAATTATCAATATCTCTTTGGGATTTATATACCATTGGCGGTTTACCTATTGGTGGTTCTCCCTACAAAGAAGTTGTCCCTAAAACTATCGAACTCACAGGTGTTAATGAGAAGAATGAAAGATTTACTCCTTGAGCTTGTAGATACTTGTTTACTGCCTTTAACCATCTTCAAGAAGGGGAGAGTCGTGATCCAAAGGTCTCATTTAGCAAGTGGATTGAATTTTGGTGCAAGAGAGACTTGATATATAAACCTGCTCCGGCAAGGAGGAGAAAAAATCTACCCGTTTGAAGTCAACGCACAATCCTACTGGAGCTATACCTGAAGTAGTTGCATGGTCTAGCGTGGATGAGATGATGTTTGCTAACCTTGGGATTCGACATGAAAGAGAGAAGGAAAGTTTATGGCGGCATTCTTATCTTGTTGGTTGTGTGCATTTGTATTTCCCTCTCAAGATGATGATTTCATTCGACCTGAGACCTTTGAAACAGTAAGCATGATGGCATATGGATGGAAATTCAGCCTTGCAATACCGATTCTGGTGAGCATCTACTATGGCTTCAACAAGATCTCCAAGTTCTCATAGCTCGAGCATATCAAAATCTCTTTTCCCGTTCATTATGTATATGGTTGGCTTACTCACTACTTAAGACGCATTATGGGCTTCCAAAAGGACCATATGTTCCATTGATGGTGGCGTATTCTGGAGAAGGCGCTGCAAGGTATTTGGATGATACAAATGCAAGAAAACGCATCCATCAAGCGGGTAATGCATCTTGGACTTCTACCATGCCGGAGGGGTCCGAACCTTACTATTTGAGGATTACGATAAAGCATCGGAACCGAAAGTCAATTATTTCATCAGTATCCATTTTAATTATCTCCCTTTGAGGTGTGGGAACTCCTTCATTCTTGAACCATATAGTCCACATCGGTTCAACCGTCAATTTGGGTTTTATCAGACTAGTCCTGGTATTTTGGAAAATGACCTTCGTAGCGCCTCATTAGAAAAAGGACTCAGATTTTGGCGAATTTGTGTGTCACATAATTACACCAACATAAGGGCGACCTTTCCCCCCAGCTATATCTACGGCAAAAAAGCTATTTTCGTCATAGTATAATCCTGGTGGACAAGAGTGCACGGGAGTTTTCTTGAAGATCATTTAGCATCTTTGGTGACTTTTGTTGGGCCAATCACTGCTGCACCTTTAGAGATCACGCCTTAAGAGCATAACAAGGAGGACAAACTTCCTACTTTAAAATCCAAAAGGGTTGCACCACGAGATGTCAAGGAACCTTCATATAAAGAAGTTCAAAAAAGGAAGGGACCTTCTCAGGCTCACGAAGTCCATGAGGGTTCCTTTCCATTAGGCACCGTTGTCTCTACCTCCAACAAATGCCCATCCCAAAATGAGAGTGATAGTAGTTATGGCGATAAAAACTTCAAGCGGGTGAAGCCTTCAAACAAACAAGGAGGCACTGATTTGGGTGTAGTCGAGATTACTTCAAGGACTTTGACAGTCATTAAAGAGGTAACGCTTAAAACTTTCATATTTTCTTATAATATACAGGTAACTTCACTAACCGTCCATTTTTTTTTCTCTATGCAGCCAAACGGAGATCATGTTTCAAAAGCGTCACATCAAAGCAAGCCACAGGGTAGTAGTGAATCTGTGGCAGATCCGTACTCGAGGAAATCACTTCCAATATCAAAGTCGGACCTAGAGGCTACTTCCATTATTGATCTTGGAGCAAACTCGGTGCCTAATTTTCACCAACGATTAGCACCAACAATATCTATAGGTTGTCTTGACTCATCGCAAGGATTTTATCTTGAATGCCTAGGATAAACTTCATGCCAAACTCTCCGACCTTCCTGCAGACAATGCTTCCTCTCTTCAATTCGAGATCCAAGTGATTCTCGAGGAGATGGATGTAAAGGGTGTGGATATTTCCCCTCTAAAAGACCTATTGACATCTTTCTTTAAGCTTGCCACTTCATATGACCAGGCACGATCAACTCTTACTGATAAGGTTGTCGACGTTGAAAAATCAAAGCCATTTTTAAAATCCAAGGAACATCTTGATCTTGTCTTTACAGAAAAAGGGGAGAAGGTCGAGGAACTGTCTGTCACCATTCAAACTCTCAAAGAGACCAGGGAGAAGGTGAAATAGTTTAGAGCTCTACGAGCTGCTGCCAAGACAGAGGTTGAAGAGATTAAATGTAGAGTCTCATCTGCTGAAGAGAAGTATCGTAGATGTTCTGATGTTTCCTTGGTGACTATTGATGACTTGGTCGACGTGGAGACGAAGAAACAACACTTAGAGGCCACCCTTAAAGACTTGGCCAATTGAAAGTTGTGTTTATTAGCCTATATAGAGTATTCTATTTGCCTCTCTTTTTTGGTTTTGCATTTGGTTAATTAGCGACTATACTTGGAAATGAAAACTCCATTTGTTTTACTTTATATTGTACGTTTCATTGATGTTCCCTCTTTTTTTTTCTTGCAATTCAATGTCAATATTTGCTTGCTTAACATGATGTATTGACATCCACAAAATAGAACTTGAATTTCTTTTAAACATTGCTATCGTTCATGCCTCGAAGTTCTCTATATTTGAATATACATCCTCCTTTTCCTTTGAAGATAATATTATGCATCACCTTTGTAAATTTGCAGTAGGAAGTATATATCTCAATGTGAGAACACCAAATATATGAGCTATTTGATTTCGTAGAAACTAAACTTTAAAATCTAACACATATTTGATATCAACAATCAAGCACCTTCAGAGTCGTCCCAGTCAATATTTTGAAACCAACTTTATATTGCACCATGCTCAATTCCAGATTTGCACAGTCTCACAAAAAAATCATATCTTGGTGTAAAAACGTCAAAATTATGAACCGTTTGATTTCATAAAAACTAGACTTCAAAAGCTAGAACATATCCGAAATTCTCGATCAAACAACTTCAGAATCGTCCCAAATAATATCTTTGAAATCAACTTTATATTACACCACGCTGTCAACTCCGAATTTGCGCAATCTCGCTAGAAAAATCATATCTTGGTGTAGAAACGTTAAAATTACGAACCGTTTGATTTTTCAGAAATCAAACTTCAGAATCTAAACCAGATCCAAAACGCAAAATTTAATACATTAAGGATAGTTTCCAATAATATTTCAAAGTCAACATAAAATTCTGACACGCTGACGATTTTAGATTTGCGCGATTTCACCAAAACTTTTGTATCTTGATATGGAAGCCTCGAGATCAAAAGACGTTTCACTTGCCATCAATCGAAATTCAAGAGCTCCATTCTCACAAATATCTTGGGTTCCAGTCTCACTGAATTTGAAACGTTGTGCCAAGCAAACTTTCTTCTTATACTTGTGTTCCCTTTTGATGCCTCTCTTCTCTTCCCCCCTCCCCCCTTTTTTTAGGGCAGAGGGCGGACTTGGAGACCAAACAAACTTGAAGGTTTGGTGAACCTAACGACATAGAGAATCCCTGGGCTTCAATGCAAATACTTTGCATCCTCCTAAAATCGTCCTATTGAAGATACCAATTTACCATGGGCGGTTGCCCCCTTTAAATCAAATGAGATACAAATTTCAACAGGAGGATGGTGTTTCAGCTTGACTTTACATTCCTTCATACTTCACTTGGACAACAGTTGGGGCAATATGTATCTTTTGAACTTATGTAACTGAACTTAGAATGAAACTCTAAGCTGCGTACGTACCTCGGTGAAGAGGATCAAGTCATACCATAGTTCAGAATGGGTGATTTTTTTTTTCTTATGTCCTAACTTTTTCTAGGCCGCCTCTTTTGAGGTTTTCAACCTAGCGGACTTTTTGTTTTGGGTCGTACACAGTTTATACTCTTGCGAGCCAGGAGTATAGGAATATGCAGTTAGGCTCATGGGTCAAGGAGCTTTGCAACTTCAAGGATAATACTTCTTCAAAAACTTGCCATTGATAGGGTCGATTCTCATATCGTCTACATCAACCAGCTTGTAATCCCCACTTGAGTAAGCTTCTTGTATGACATATGGCCCATCCCGTTTTGAAGTGAACTTCCCTACAGGTTTATGGGAAGTATAATGGGTTTTCATACGGCAAGGACTTGATCTCCTGCTTGAAAGGATCTCGGGTGAACTCTTTTACTGAAGGCACGAGAGAATCGAGCTTGCTAACATTCAAGATTCTGTTAAGCTTCCAACCTCTTCTCATTAAGATCCTCCAACTCAGCTAATCGAAGTCGAGCATATTTTTCATCAGTAATCCCTTCTTGAATAGCTAACCGTAATGAAGGTATTTGACGCTTGAGTGTCAAAATAGCTTCGACTCCATAAACGAGTGCATAAGGGGTCACTTGTGTTGGCGTGCGGTGAGTTGTCCTATATGCCCACAAAGTTTCTTCCATACGGTCATGCCAATCTCGTTTGGATTTGGAGACAACTTTCTTTTATGAGTTGCATAGAGTTTTGTTGAATGTCTCAGCTAGACCATTGGCTGCGACATTGTACATAGAAGAGTTACGTTGCATGAAGCCAAAAAGATCACAAATCTTGTTCTTCAACCTATTGTCAAATGGCTTGCCATCATCCGTTATTATGTAACGAGGAATGCCAAAGCGATAGATTATGTTTACTCGGATGAAACTTGCAATATTTTCCTTATTTACTTCCTTAAGAGCCACAGCTTCAACCCACTTTGAGAAGTAGTCAGTTGCAGCCAAGATGTATAGGTGCCAACCGGAGGACTTTGGCAGTGGTCCAACAACATCCAATCCCCAAGCACGGCCAGGATGCAACAGACGGGTGCACCACTTCAGGAGGTTGATGAATAAAATTTGCATGGAATTGGCAATCCTTGCATCTTCGAGCGTAGTCCAAGCAATCTTTTACCATCGTTGTCCAATAATATCACATCCTTTTTATATGAAAGTGGACCTTTGGTCCAGACTGGTGTGACCCACATACCCCAAAATGTGCTTCTTGCAAAGCTTGGAGTGCTTCATCTTCCCCTAAGCATTGTCGCGCCCCGTTTTGAAAGCGAGCTTCGACACGTGACAACTCTTTTAAAGGAATATTAAAAGAGAAGAGTCGCCACCTAACGAATTTAAGGTGCGTTAGGGCACCTATTTGCAAATAACTCTGTTTAACTAGTCTGTGTCACCAAAGATTGGGTAAGGGCTAAAATTACCTCAAAGAGAAGGTGTTAGGCACTCTTTGAGGCCCACAACTGTGGGTCCCGACTGAACTTTAAACTATGTGGATTATGTAATTAAGCTAGGTGATCAAACAAATAGAAGGGAAATTCAGAAGTTGTAGAGGCTTATTAAAACATATGAGAATCGATACAAGTCTTAATAACTACAAGGGTACGAACAATATTGATCTATGTTGAATGACTAAGTTTAAATAATATGCACATAAAAAAAGGGGGGTCCTAGGTTTTTTAGCCTAAAGGATCACCCCGTGCAATATAGATAGTACTTCGCAACTCTCTTAAGGTAGAGATTGCTCGTATTATTCAGCGGCACAGACTATCATCTCCTGCTACCCGATTACTATGGTGAAATTGTTTGCTTAAAGGCGTTCTAATTCAATTCTAAGTCGTGCCCTATGCGTGCACTACCTATCCTATGCCTATGGTCCAGGAGGCTTTGGACCTACTATCGGGTAGTTGTAGACTTTACTTAGGTTGCTTAAAAATGATAAAACTAGGCGACATTCAAAATAGATAGGACTGCATACAATAGCAATAAAAAGGCTCAAGTTAACCTCCAAACATAAGCACACAAACAGATTTCTGGTTAGGCAGTAGACAGAATTAAGACGTATTAGAATCATTAAGTCCTATAGGCATGATTTCTATATGATTCCAGTATTATACAGGCAGTGTTGTAATTTCTGGACTAACGCATAGGTAGATTAGATTGTTACAAGTCCTATAGATAGGATATCCAATCATTTGCGTAATAAGGTGGTGAAAACAATCCCATAATTTTGAATTACCAATGCTGATTTTATAGATATGCGTCTTAGGTAGGTGACAGTACCCTATAGACATGATCTCTAATAGTCTCGTGATTAGGCAGTGAAGTCGCTTGAAAACATAGTATTAGTAGTGTCAATAAACACCCTATAAGCAGGATTTCTAACAATTAGACTTGATTTTATAACACTTTTATCCCTATAGGCAAGCTATCTAAGTGAGGCAGTGCAAAAGCAGCGTGAAGCAGTTGATTAATTAGTTAAGATCATGTAGTCATGGTATCTAGGTAAGTAAAAGTATTGCATTGCTGCATCCTATAAACATGTTATCTATGAGTGTTGATAGTAGACATGGAAACAAGTGCAGCATATTTGACAAATGAAATAAAGTGTGTGCTTGAATCCTATAGGCATGCTTTCTACACATGAAACTAAATAGCATATAAGGCATGTTGAACAAAATATCAAATAGACCACGTAGACCCTATAGGCACATTTTATACCCTTTAATGCAAGCGTTAGAATGTACCTGTTTCCCCCAATTCCACTAATTCCCCATCATTCAGTTTTACATGTTATTACAGACCATATTAAACCAGCTTCGGACCAATTACAAATATAGAATAACCTAGTAACACATCTGGGCCTTCCAATATGCTCAGATCTTCCGCGGACAGCGGGCCCAAACTTCAAATGCGAACATTACATTTCATACCTCCAGTACCAAAGCAAGCCCAACATACCAAGGCCAAATGAATAACTTACTTAACCAAAGGAATGCCCAATTTAGCCTTACAGGTAACAAAAAAATTATGGAATTGATAACAATTCTCTTACTTAACTCCTAAAGCTAACAACAACTCCAGCCAAAACACATAGACAAGAATACATGAAAGACAAACAACTTCGCGAAGGAGATTCATGCTTGCATTTTAAGGGGACATGATTTATTATCCTGGAATAAAAGATTCTTTCGAATGATGTTTCAAACACTAGCATGGTCAAACAGCTTAAGGCAATTTTCAAATAGGGGATCTGATCATGAAAAGCTTAAGGAGAAATAAAGAACAACCTCAATGTAGTAAGTTCAACATGGAAATTAACAGTATAGGTTCATGGTCGAGCAATTACTTAACAAGAGAAAGTTATCACATTACAGGAGACAATATCAAACTTCAACAGTAAGAGAAGCAAGCATCAAATCTAATACCATTTTGCCATATGCGGTAAAAGAAGGTCAATTGTAAGATTTATTCCTAAGGTCTGAACTAGTACTAAGGAGTGCAGGATTGAGCAAGTCAGCAAACACACAAGAGAATCACAAATGCGAAATAACAGGTCCTCATGAACGGCAGGACCAAAAGAGTAACCAGTTAGGCATGGACTAAATTACTTCATAAGCATGGGTTTGGTTGACATAGCAATCCAGGATGGGGTAGGAAAGCAGGATTGACCACAAACATCAGCATAACATAGCAAACTAAACCGGTTTAGTACAGCCAGAATTCTCAATATGCAAAGATACATTAAGAGCTAGATTGTCACATTAAGGCTAGATATTGCATTTTTCCTTGTAGACTGTAAGTATTATTAAACAACCCAGGATTGAACTAAGCATGAAAAACACAATAAAGCTCATAATTGGCTGATATCACAATTAAGAATTGGTCGCAGTTGAGTATCAGATACATTAGAACACATGAGTTGGTCTATCGTAAGGATGCAGAACAAAGTAGGGGATAAATTTAGGGAGAATAGCAGGTAATAAGCATTCAAATACACACATTAAGGTAAACATGCTAAAGAGAGCCAAGAATCATTCATATTAAATACAGGTAATAGACATATCAGAGTTGGAAATTTCAGGCAAGTTCAAGTATTAGAAAAAGTTTAGAGTCACAAGACAACTTCAGAGCCAATAAGGCTGCATACAGAGATGGCATAGAAACATATTGACTCAAAATTTCAGTGGCATGAGTCTACAAAATACGAACACAAATGAAGGAGGATGAAACTGCGAAGGCCAAGGAACTTACCGATTATCAAGTGATAAATAGATAAACAAGAAGAACAATCTCAATAGTACTCCAAACGACAAAAAAGAGCAGTACAACTCAAAATCTCAATGCGTCAGAGTTCCCAAGGATTTAGAAATGAACCCCGGGCAGTGCTCGCACCAGAAAAGGTCAATTATTCGAATTCTGGTGGCCTTGGATTTCAGCCGGCCAAGAGCCAAAGTTTAGAACCATATAGAGTTAAAGAGTAAAAGAATAATAGTGATAATAATAGTAGTCAAATGGTAGTTCTTGCAGTAGGCCCCCCTTTTGAGCTCCAAGGGAAGTGGGGTTTATATATTAGCAAGCTTGGACGAACAAAGAGGAAAATATAATCAATCAACATAAAAAGGAAAAAATATATTCCATGCATGCACAAAATAATAGAGAAAGTAAGAAACTCTGAACCCTAATTGGAGTCGGATTTAGGGCTAAACGTTCACAAGCCCCAATCACGACAGAATCACCGGGGACATACCATATACAAGAGACATTTTCTTTTCTTAAGTGTGTAGAACCACAATCGCACCCAGAACCATAGAATCAAAGCCATATATGTGAGAATCGAACTTGCCATAAGAATAATGGTAACGAAAGCTACCATAAATGAGTGATAGTAGCAGAAAAGGCGAGTAGAATCCGCGTATGAACGCGTACAAGGAAGGAATAAGAGAGAATCTCCATGGTCGGCTAGGGTTAGTATGAGAGTGGAGAGATGAGAGAATAAAGAGGCGGCTGGGCAGGGAAATGGGTCTCTAGGGTTTGGGCGAGGGGTTATAAGGAGAGATGGGGATTTATTGTGGGTCGTTCATCACTGAGGATCAATGGCCAGGATTGAATAAGAAATGGGGCGGGTTAAGTGCAACGGGTCGCGACCGGATTTTAAAGGGGTCATTTGGTTGGGCTGCTGAAGAGTGAAGTGGAGTGGGCCAAAGGTTTTGAGCCTGATTTGGCTCCGGAATTAGCCTTGTATTGGGCTGGATTTTAAGTACAAGAAATTAAGGATAACTAATTTAATAAAATAGCTAAATAAATATAAAAATACTATTTATGCAAATTAATATGTTAAAATAATATATAAAGTTAAAAAAATATTTTAACGTTGAAAAAAAATGACAAAATACAACTAATTGTAAAGTATGGGCTATTATTGAAAAAAATGTGTAAACAGCTCAAAAATGCAAAATGCAACTATATGAAATGACGTAAAATGTTATAAAACATGCATGTGGGTATAAATAATAAATTTAGATGATTAAATCATCCCAAAATAATTTGAAGGGATATTTAATAAATATTTATTAATTTTTAAGCTTTAAAAATTATAGAAAATTATAGAAAATTCTTATGAATCTTGTAAATTAGGTAATAATGCAAGAAATAATGTTTTGAAAGTATACATGACATTTATAAAAATATGAGGGAAAAATTAGGTATCAACAGCTTCCTTTCTTTACCTGAGAATGATGAAAGAATGGTCGAGTAAAGAAAATGATGACAAATTTTGTCCGAAGTAAGTGAAGAATGATGTGTTTTGAAAAAAATGGGGGTCAAACCTTGGTTTGAGTTGCCTACATATCCCTGGTACTACGGAAATCAAGCGGTGTGTAGTTTTGGATCCAACGGCGAACGAAACTGACGGAATTGTTATAAGAGTAGTCGTATGTTTCAAAAAGGATCTTTTGGATGCGATATTGTCGTGATCAACGGATGATTTCTGGTGGCGCTACAAATGTGAATTTGATCGTTTCGGATGTATAAGACAAGTATTTGAATAGTTACAGAACAAAAGGTAATCAATTGTTGATTATCTGTTACGAAGGATGTAAATGTTGTGAACGAAAACCGGAGCAAGAATTGCTCCTGTTTGTAGAACGGTTACCTCCCGAGTTAACTGCAAAACTTAAAACACGATGCACGCGAATATATATGGGTTATTTCGAAAATTTAAACATGATGTAAATTCCCTTCGGACCATGAGAGTTGTCTTTGGACGATGAGGATGATGTCCTTAGACTATTACGTCCTGGGCCATGACGCGTATGATAAGGGATTCGCAGGCCATGAAATGGTGTACTCGGGTCATGAGGATGGTGCCTCCAGACTTTGACGCCTTTGAATAAAGATATGTAGTTACAAGAGATCCTCAGGCCATGGCATGGTGTCTTCAGGCTATGAGGATGATGCCCTTAGACTATGGTGCCTTCGGACAACATGGCGATGTTTCAGCCCATGAAAAGCAAAGATGTGTCAATATCGATCATTTGATAGAGAAAACAGGTGATGCTTAGTCATATACGAGGACAAGACAACATAATGCTTAGTCTTATATGAGATGAGGGCAGTGCTTGGCTTTATGCGTAGAAAGGAAGCAGTGCTTAGTCTTATGCAGTGTAGCGGAGACAGTGTTTAGTCTCATGCGAGGGAGGACAATTCTTAGCCTCATGCAATAATGGAGGCAGTGCTTAGGCTCATGCAAGGAATGGGGACAGTGTCTAGTCTCATGCAAAGAAAAGCAATGCTTAGCTTTATGCAATATGGAGACAGTGCTTATTCTCATGCAAGGAATGGAGACAGTGCTTAGTCTCATACAAAGAAAGGTGGTGCTTAGCCTTATGCAATGTGGAGACAGTGCTTAGTCTCATGCAAAGAATAGAGACAGTGCTTAGTCTCATGCAAAGAAGGCAATGTTTGGTTGTATGCTATAATGGAGGCAATGCTTAGCCTCATGCAAGGTATGGAGACAATGCTTAGTCTCACGCAACGGAAGGCAGTGCTTAGCCTTATGCAATAATGGAGGCAATGTTTAGCCTCATGCAAGATATGGAGACAATGCTTAGTCTCATGCAAAGGAAGACAGTGCTTAGCCTTATGCAATAATGGAGGCAATGCTTAGCCTCATGCAGTAATGGAAGCAATGGTTAGCTTTATGGAAGGTATGGAGACAATGCTTAGTCTCATGCAAATAAAGGTAGCGCTTAGCTTTATGCAATAATGGAGACAGTGCTTAGCCTCATGCAGTAACTGAAGCAATTCATGCAAGGTATGGAGACAATGCTTAGTCTTATGCAAAGAAAGGCAGTGCTTAGACTTATGTAATAATGGAGGCGATGCTTAGCCTCATGCAAGGAAAGGCAATGCTTGTCCTTATGCAATGATGAGGGCAGCACTTATCCCTATGTGAGAAAGACAATGACTAAATGTGAGAGGATACAGCATTTCTTAGCTTCACGTGTTTGCATTTGGTGCCCTTTGTCGATGTGAAGATAGTGATCTTGCTGTGTGTATGTATTTGTGGACGTTCCTGTTATGTTTATTGTGCCTACATTCAAAGAAAAAATCGTGAGTTTTGCGGGGGAAAGGTTGGTACGTGCTCTCAATTCCTTACTTTGACTTTGCTTTTGTCTGGAATCCCTACTTGAATCACCTCGGGTAGCATCTACCTGCTATAGAAACAAAATTTTCCAAAAACATGCATTTGATAAATTAATTATGATAATGTAGTTGTTTGAAATATGTGATAATGCATGAGATCAAACAATTTTGATGAATTGGTGATTGTGACGCATTTTGAGACGTTACAACTTCCTTGCTCCGAAATTTTGAGGATCCTCCTCAAAATTCTACCCCGGTTTAAATGCATACTTCTGAAAATACATTCTTTGGCGATTCCAAACGTGATGAGATCGGGCAAACTCGAGCCCTTGCCCCAATTTCTGACCATTGGGAAAATGAAGATTTTATTATGATATGACCGAACCCACAGGGCTACCTACATATCCCCTCTTATACGGGAATCAGGTCAAGCGTAGTTCAGTTACATCAAATAGAAAGTCCAAACATAATGTTAAACATAGTATCTCTTGACTGCGTCCGAATTGGTGGGTTTTGGCCAAATCTCTCCATCCATCTCTGCGAGTATAAGTGCTCCTCCTATCAATACCCGGTGAACCATGTAAGGGCCTTGTCAGTTGGGTGATAATTTCCCCTTTGCTTTATCCTAATGTGGGAAGATTCGCTTTAGTACCAACTGCCCCGGCGTGAATTGCCTTGACCTGACCTTTTTTTTGAAAGCTCTTGCATTCTATTCTGGTAGAGTTGACCGTGACATACCGCATTCATTCTTTTCCATCAATGAGAGCTAGTTGTTCATACCGGCTTCGTATCCATTCTGCATCGTTGAGCTCATCTTCTTGTATGATTCTTAAAGAAGGAATTTCCACTTCGACGGGAATAGTGGCTTCAGTGCCATAAACCAGTAGATAGGGAGTTTCCCTAGTTGATGTACGAACTGTTGTGCGATACCTAAGTAAAGCAAACGATAGCTTGCCATTGTTTGTAATTGTCTATCATTTTTCTTAATATCTTCTTGATGTTCTTGTTGGCGGCTTCTACGGCTCCATTCATTTGCAGCCTGTATGCTGTAGAGTTTCGATACTTGATCTTGAATGTTTCACACATGGCTTTCATCAAGTCGCTGTTGAAATTGGCGGCATTATCAGTAATGATCGACTCTGGTACTCCAAATCTCCAAACGATGCGGTCCCGAACAAAATCCGCTGCAACCTTCTTAGTTACAACTTTATATGATGCGGCTTCAACCCATTTGGTGAAGTATTCTATAGCCACAAGAATGAACCTATGTCCGTTTGAAGCAGCTGGCTCAATTGATTCGATGACATCCATACCCAAGCAGAGAAAGGCCAGGGCGAACTCGTTGCATTGAGTTCGTTGAACGGCACTCATATCATATCAGCGTGTATCTGGCATTAGTGACACTTTTGAACATATTTGATGCAGTCTGTTTCCATAGTCATCCAGAAATACCCTAATCTTAATATCTTATTGGCCAAACTGAAACCATTCATGTGAGGTCCACAAGTTCCGGCATGTATTTCCTCGAGCAATCTGGATGCTTCCTTGGCATCGACACATCGCAACAATCCCAATTCAGGAGTCCTTCTATATAGAATTCCTCTACTTTGAAAGAAATGGTTGGCCAATCTTTGAAGCGTGCGCTTTTGAGTGTGCGTAGTGTGCTCTGGATATTCTCTCTTTTCCAAGTATTCTTTAATGTTGTGGAACCACAGATTTCCGTCGATCTCTTCTTCAACATGAGCACAATAAGCTGGCTACTTATGAATTCCTATTGGGATAGGATCGATGAAAGTTTTGTCTAGGTGTTGTATCATGGAAGAAAAAGTGGCTAGTGCATCTACGAACTCATTCTGAATCCTCGGAACATGTTTGAACTCTATCTTTGTGAACCTCTTGATCAGCTCTTGTACACAGTGCAAATATTGCAATATTTTACTGTTCTTTGCAGCCCATTCCCCTAGAACCTAGTGCACTAAAAGATCCGAATCTCCGATTACCAGCAGCTCCTGAATGTTCATGTCAATAGCTAATCTGAGTCCCAAGATGCAGGCCTCATATTCCGCCATATTGTTGGTGCATGAAAACCTGAGTTTTGCGGATACCGGATAGTGTTGACCAGTTTTTGATACTAAGACAGCTGCGATACCTACTCCTTTAAAGTTTGTTGCTCTATCGAAGAACATCCTCCAACTATCGTATGCCTTGGTAATATCTTCTCCTACAAATGATACTTCTTCGTCGGAAAAATACGTTTTCAATGGTTTGTATTCTCCATCGATGGGATTTTCTGCCAAGTGATCCGCCAATGCTTTCCCTTTGACTTCCTTCTGAGTTACATAGACGATGTTGAACTCACTCAGCAATATTTGCCACTTCGCTAACTTACCCGTAGGCATGGGCTTCTGAAAGATGTATTTTAGCAGATCCATCCGTGATATGAGATATGTAGTGTATGCACAGAATAATGTCTCAATTTCTAAGCTATCCATGTTAAGGCACAGCAGGTGTGTTCCAACAAAGAGTACCGGGCCTCATATTGCGTGAACCTTCTGCTCAGATAATATATTGCCTGCTCCTTTCTTCCAGTTTCATTATGTTGTCCCAAAACACAACCAAAAGCCCCATCTAACACGGATAAATAAAGCAGTAGAGGTCTTCCTGGTTTTGCTGGTACCAGCACGGGTGGCTTAGATAAATACTCCTTGATTTTGTCGAAGGCTTTCTGGCATTCTTCAGTCCAGCTTGTTACAGCATCTTTCCTCAGCATTTTGAAGATTGGCTCACATATCACTGTTGATTGTGCTCTAAAATGACTGATATAATTGAGGCGCCCTAGAAAACTCATCACATCCTTCTTATTCTTTGGAGGCGGCAAGTCCTGGATAGCTTTGATCTTTGACGGGTCTAACTTAATACCCTGGCGACTGACGATGAAACCTAACAACTTTCCAGCAGGAACCCCGAAGGCACATTTTATAGGATTCAACTCCAAATTGTATTTTCGAAGCCGATCGAGAAATTTCTTCAGGTCTGTTATGTGATCCAAACTTCTTTTATATTTGATGATAACATCATCCAAAAAAACGTACACCTTTATTTCTTTGTGTATCATGTCGTGGAAAATAGTCGGCATGGCCCTCATGTAGGTGGCTCCAGCATTCTTCAGACCAAACGGCATCATTTCGTAACAATATATTCCTCATGGTGTGATAAAGGTGGTCATTTTGGCGTCTTCTTCATCCATCCAAAGGATTGGAGTTCATGCTTGGCGCAGTTGTCAATCAGTATGTGTATGCTGGGCAGCGGGAAATCATCCTTAGGACTTGCTCTATTTAAATCACGATAATCGACACATACTCTAACATTCCCAACTTTCTTCGGAACTGGCACAATGTTGGCTAACCAGGTCCGGTATTCGACCACTCGAAGAACCTTGGCTTTGATTTGCTTGGTGACCTCCTCTTTTATCTTCAAACTCATATTTGGCTTGAACTTTCTGAGCTTCTACTTCACCGGAAGAGACATGGGATTGGTGGGTAGCTTGTGAGCTACTATGGATGTGCTTAAACTAGTCATATCGTCGTAGGACCATGCGAAGATGTCTTCATACTCCTTTAGGAATCTAATATACTCTTCTTTTACCAACGGTGATAGATGAATGCTTATACGTGTTTCCTTGACCGTTTCGGAATCCCCTAAGTTAACGGCCTCAGTTGCCTCCAAATTAGACTCTGGTTTGTTTTCAAAATCCTCTACCTCTTTGTTAATTTCCTCAGGTATTATATCATCTTCCATATGCGTTGAATCATTGTCCTTAAGTTGCATTGTCTCATTACATGCCACAGTCGTAGGTTCATCAGGATATATAATAATTGTGCTGAAAAGAAATGCAGAAATATAACAATAAATATAAAAAGCAGTAATGCATTAATAAAACTTTTAAAAACGTCAACAAGTACGACTCGATGGCTCGAGTAATTATTTCAAAACAAATACTAAAAAAATGTCTCAAATTCTCAAAAATATTTAAAAATAATTCATGCTAATTTTCCAGATTATCTAGGAACTCGACGGCCCCGGGATGGTGCAGCAGTCCAGTTCTTGAGAACAACTCCTTCTTCCACAGTTTGAATGGTAAGGTCTTCCTCCTCCTCCTCCTCAACAATTGCACCGCAGTCCGCATCTTCTTAATCTAGAAACATCTTCCTCATGCCCCAGCCAAAACCTCATCTTCCTCAGATCCCCACATCATGTCAGCCTGATGGAATGTCTGGTGCTTAGGTGGTACGGGATGTTCCCGTGGATGGTAAGGAGCACGCCATGGTGGTGACCAATTCTGATATTCTTTCCATGTGTACTCATATCCAAGTCCAAAATTCGTGCTATGGTACTGTGGTTGTACGGGTTTGGTGATCCCCTGATGCTTATTGCCGAGACACTTGCCTGGTTCATTCCCCATCCACAGCAATATGCTTTCTATCTTGTTGCTCCACCATCGATCTTTTTCAATTACGTTAACTCGTTCAATGCGATGGTACGTTTCTCCACCCAGCTTCCTTCTATTTTCGATGACCGAAATGGTATGGTTGGTGTAGATGGGGTTGCTTCCATCTCCATGGATGATCACCTCTTGATGATTCCACTCAAATTTCACAGCCTGGTGCAGAGTTGAAGCTACTACCCCGGCGGCATGTATCCATGATCGTCTCAACAATAGATTGTAAGTAGCAGATATATCTAGCACTTGGAACTCGACATCAAACCAAGTCGGACCCATCTGTAGACTGAGGTTGATTTCTCTAATGGTGGCTCTCTTAGATCCATCGAACGCCTTCACATTCATGATTCCTATTCGTATCTCGTGCAGGCCTTTAATTAGTCTCTTTAGAGTGGTCAGTGGGCATATGTTAAGACTCGAACCTTCATCCATCAAGACCCTGGCGATGAACTTATCTTCAAATTGCACCTTGATGTGCAATGCCCTGTTGTGACTCGATCCTTCTGGTGGTAATTCATCTTCGTGGAAAATGGTTTTGTGGCTTTCCAATACCTATCCGACCATGTTATCCATCTCTCCACTAGTGATGCCAGTGGGTACATAAGCTTCACTTAACACCTTCATCAAAGCATTCCTATGTGCATCTGAGTTTTGCAGCAGTGATAAGATGGATATCTGAGCAGGAGTTTTGTTCAAGTGGTCAACAACAGAGTACTCTCTTACTTGTATCTTCCTCCAAAGATCGTCAGTGCCAATCTCGACAACCGGCGGCTTAGGTGCAGCTTCCTTGCTTGTTCCTTCCAGATTCTCAGGTGTATAAACTCTGCCAGTTCAAGTCATACCTTGCGTGACACATGTTTCTTCCATTTTAGCTTTTTCGTTCCTTCTTGCTTTCGCAACATAATCCCACGGGACAACATCAGATTAGTAAAATGGTGTGGGAGCTACCATTACAGTGAAGGGCGTATTTACCTCAACTTCAAATGGTGCCTCGGTTTGTACCACAACTGGCGTAAGTGTGACCGAAGATGTTTTAGGAGCATCTCCCTCTCGAATGAGTCCAATGGACACCTCTTGATCCCATTCTTCGTCAGTTTCTATCACATTCACTCCCTCACCTCTGTGATCCGAGCGAGGGTTGTTACGAACATTTGGTGCAGCTTCTTTTGCCTGTATGACCTTAGTGTTGATCAGTATCCGAATCTTGTCTTTTACGTGCAACACTCCTCAATGCTATTGACCCTTCATTCCTGAATGATAAGCACATGTTTTGTTGGGGTTGATCCATTGGGAGGGATTTTCCACAACAACAACAGGGATAGGAGTAACATAACTAGCGGCCTTCAATCTCTCATACAGTTGGTCTATGGGTTTAGCAATTGGGCTGTATTGTCTAGAAGGTCCACAGTCAAAATTTAGACGTCGCATCGGGTAGTTTTGGCGGGCGGGTGGAGGTGAATAATAATATACAGGTTGAGTATTATAGATATGGCAACAGGTTGTTGGTATCTCGGGGATGAGGGTTGATATGTGGGTGGAGGTGTTTGGTATGTGAGGGGAGACTTAGGGCCTTGGGCTACCATCATGGCACCCACTTCTTTCTTCTTTGAAATGCCTTCGGATTGCAAAGCTTTATTCGTGGCCCGCAGTGCCTCGAAATTGGTCACCATCCCATTCTTAATTCCTTCTTCTATTCTTTCTCCTAGCTTGATAATGTCGGAGAACTTGTGATTTTCAATGACCATCAACCTTTCGTAATACTGCGGATCTTGAGCTCTAACAAAGAACTTGTTCATTTGTTCTTCTTCAAGTGCTAGCCTTACCTTTGTGGCCTCTGAACTCCAACGAGTAGCGTACTAGCGGAAGGTTTCTGTCGGCTTCTTCTTGAGGTTTTGATGTAGAAAACATCTGGCATATTTTTCGTGTTGAACCTGAATCTATCCATGAAATCTGATGCCATACTCACCCAACTAACCCACTTCTTTGGGTTTTGACTGATATACCAAGACAAGGCGTCTCTTATAAGGCTTCGCATGAACAGTTTTATGCGGATGTGTTCGCTCTTGCCCACTCTTACAAGCTTGTCGCAGTATGTTCTCATATGCACCTTCGGATCACCAGTACCATCGAACACTTCAAACTTGGGAGGTTTGTAACCCTCCGGTAGTTCCACATCTGGCTGAATACATAGGTCCTCATAGTTTAGACCTTCAACACCTTTACCACCTTCAACACTCTGAACTCTACAAGTGAGCTTCTTGAGTTCCTCTGCCATGTTTTTAATGAGCAGGTCATTCTCAATCAATTCAGGTAGGGTTTTATTTGGGGTCTGAGGTAAGGTTTTCACATATATCGGATTGCTTTGATGGATTCCTGAAACTTGGGATATGGGTGGTCATTGGTCAAGTTTTGGGGATCGGGAGTAGGTTGTGGTGTATTTTGGGGAGTGTGATAATTAGTGATTTGCGGGTATTGAGTTAGATGATGGTGGTGTTGTTGAAGAGTTGGTACTGATGGTGGGTGAAGGTTCTGGGGAGATGCGGGATATTGGTGCGGTGCGAGAGAATTTGGTGGTGGGTTCTGGTTTTGTGTGTTTTGTGGTGGTGTTTGGTTCTGGTTAGTCGGGTCTTGCTGATTGAGGTCTGGAACATTGAGAGTAAGGGAGAGGTTTGCCAAATTTGGGACCTACTCAAGCTCACCCTGTAGATCCAAGATTTTCTGCTCCAAACTTAAGACCAACTCATTCTGTACCGGAGTACTTCGGCCATCTGAAGTTTCAACGCTTTCCGCCGTAGTAGCGTTGTCTTTCCTGATACCACTTAAATCATCCATTTTCCCTTTTCCTTTGACTTTGGTTTCGCTTGGTGGAGGAGGAGGAGGAGGACCTCTAGATCTGGTGTGGTATGCTGATGATGCCAGTATGCACGAACCAACCTTTGGGAATGGGAATAATCAAAAAAGAAAAGAAAAAGCAAAGGTAACCAAGTTAGTAAGGTGAAATAAAAGAGTGTTTGCAATATTTAAACATGTTTCAAAAAATTCATGCAACAATTCGCGTCCTAATTTTGGGGACCTCAGTGTGCCTGAGGTAGACCTAAGCGACACATAGACTTGGAGAAAATTGATGCCAACATTTGCTTCATTTCATTAATGCGAAAATGAGTCAAATCAAACTTTTACTAAATCGACGATAATAATAAAGTTACTAATGGCATTTAGCCTTATTACATCGAAATCTAAGCTAGAAAGTAGTAAAGAACATCACCTCCTAGTCTACTTGGTCCCTGAAGGACCTTCTCCATGCTTGGCTCTTTTGACCCCATCAATCAGGCTCCCCAAATCGCGCATATCCAACAGTAAGTAAGCTTTTTCTAGATGTCCTCCTTCACCATCATCCATTCCTTGGCAATCCGAGAGTCTCTTTCTCATCTTCCCTTCTAGCTTCACCAATCCTTGTTCCAAGTATTCCAATCTTTCTGTTGACTTAGTTGCAATCTTTTTCCATTCCTTTATTGCCTCCATGTTCACATTGTGTTGTTTCATATTTTTAGCATCATACTCGACCACCCTTTTTGCGTAGCCTCATATACTTAACTTGTGCCTCAGCCACTTCATCTATGATTATGTTCTGTAGCTTGACACCTAGCTTGACATCCCCTGCTACATCGTCTTCCAGCCATTATAGATAGTAGCACATATGACCGGCGTGATTCATGTCTAGCTCGATGGTTTCTCTTTCCACAATGATCTTTTGGTTCCACATGGTTGCACCTTGAACTTAAACGGAATGACATCTCCTTTGAAATCTACCTTGTACTGGACCATGTTGGAAACCCGACGTATGACTTGTTTCCTCCCAGCTTGTCATATTACCGTTATAGGAGCGTAAGGATAGATGCCTCACAACCCGATCAGTACCAAATGAGTATTCCCCTTTGACGTGATAATGCACTCACTACTAGGAAACCATTCAAACATCCAATGCACCCGCTCGTCTGTTAGATTGCTGAAGAACCGCACCCAACTTACAGCATTTCCAGGCTGCGCAAACCTGACCGATATCATTTTCTTTGGGTGATGGTTGCCTATGTAGTCATTTAGTGGCCTTCGCAAAAGGTCTTGACGGTACTCTCCTCTCTGAGAGTGTTCCAGCAGCTAGACATGTAGCAATAGATTACAACCCTCAAAGGATCCAAATCACTGCTTGCACCGATCTAGATCACAGGTACATCTCAGCTAAGAACATAGGGATGATGGTATTAGTTTTCCCCTCGACGCCATCCATCAAGGTCCTGGAGACCATGGCTAAGCGAGTATGAATCCTTCCCCCTTTCATTAGAAATACCAATGGCCTTAAGAAGCAAACGACGAACACATAAATCCGGCGGTGCACCCATCCCAATGAAGTAATGGCCAGTTCATCATGGTCAAGACGATACAACTTACTACGCCCATAACGTTCGTAAAGAAATTCAAGAGGGATGTATGATTTCTCTAGACAGAGCAGCTCATCATTCTTCTTAAAACCCAACATTTTCAAAAAATCGCGGGGAGTACGATTCTCTGGTACCAGTAATCCCGGACTATCCCATGGCAACTTGGCGAAGCCTCCTATTTCTTCTAGAAGAGGAGTCATTTCTATATTGCCAAATTAGAAAACAGCTCTTTTCTCATCCCAGAACATGGTAGCAGCCTCAATCAATTCCCTATTTGGTCGAATGTTTCGCAAGGATGGAAAGTCACTAAGTACTCTTCTCACATGATTTTTGTCGCAAGGTGCAAGGTCTTTCCATCAGTTAAGTAGCAAAGGTGGTATGTTTTGGAACATACCGAACCTGGGGATTTCATGCTTCATTTTCTACAAACAAACAAAGGTTAGCCCTTTCCCCCTCCAGATTTGACTACTTACGCAATAATGATCAACATGTTGGCACATTTTCTCCGAGTAATGCACATAATATGATATTTTCCATTGGGATTGTGGAAATCTTATCGGACTTTGGACAAGGCTCATCTTAGCGGGTTATTGTATCAATAAAGCTTCAACCTGTACTAGGTTTAGCGTGATGCATGTACATTTCAAATTGGAGTAGGGTTTCTAGAAGGGTCTAGACTGGTACTCCCAAGTGGACAACTTGAGAGAGAAAGGCATGGGACCGTCGACTGCACCACTGATCGACTAGTCTATCGCAAATAAGCGCTTCCGATTTAAAAAGGGTGATTTCAGGAAAGCACAGACACTCATCAAGCGCCGCTATGTTGATAATGGGCACAAGTGAAGTATGATGCGGAGCATGCTTTATGCAGAAGTAATAACACGTTGCCAAGTATTTGCACGATAAAAGTACGTAAAAGCAGTAAATAAAATAGCAAAGTGAACATGCAAATAAGAGAAAAGAAAAGAAAGACAAAAGAAAGAAGTCAGTTTGGCTTATGAAACTGTGCGAGAACGTAATGTAGCATTCAAGATAAAAAGAAATGAAGAGCGGTCATACATTCTATGGCAAACAAAGGAGAATAAGGAAAGGATGCACATGTCATAGGAAATATAAACAAACAAAGAAGAATACGGAGAGGGATGTGCATGTCATAGAAAATTTAAACAAATAAAGGTGTATAAGGAAAGGGATGTGCATGTCATAGCAAATTTAAACAAATAAAGGTGAGTAGTAGAAGGGATGTACATGTAACAGAGAAAGTAATCCACATAAATCAAATTTGTTATAGTAAGAGCCTAAGTGTAAGTCCCCAGCAGAGTTGCCATGCAGTCGTGCCCCGTTTTGAAAGCGGGCTTCGACACGTGACAACTTTTTTAAAGGAGTATTAAAAGAGAAGATTCACCACCTAATGATTTTAAGGTGCGTTAGGGAACCTTTTTGCAAATAACTCTGTTTGACTAGTCCGTGTCACCAAAGATCGGGTAAGGGATCAAATTACCCCCAAAGAGAAAGTGTTAGGCACTCTTCGAGGTCCACAACTGTGGGTCTCGACCGAACTTTAAACTATGTGGATTATGTAATTAAGCTAGGTGATCAAACAAATAGAAAGGAAATTCAGAAGTTGTAGAGTCTTATTAAAACATATGAGAATCGGTACAACTCTTAATAACTACAAAGGTACGAACTATATTGATCTATGTCGGATGACTAAGAAAAAATCTCACGCACAGAAAAAGGAGAAGGGGGGTCCTAGGTTTTGTAGCCTAAAGGATCACCCCGTGCAACATAAATAATACTTCACAACTCTCTTAAGGTAGAGGTTGCTCGTTTTATTCTGCGGGCACAAACTATCATCTCCTGCTACCCGATTACTATGTTGAAGTTGTTTGACGTTCTAATTCAATTCTAAGGCGTGCCCTATGCGTGCACTACCGTCCCATGCTATGGTTCAGGAGGCTTTGGACCTACTATCAGGTGGTTCTGGACTTTACATAGGTTGCTCAAAAATGATAAAACTAGGCGACAATCAAAACAGATAGGATTGCATACATTCAATAAAAAGACTCAAGTTAACCTCCACACATAAGCACGCAAATAGATTTCTGCTTAGGCAGTAGACAGAATTAAGACGTATTAGAATCATTAAGTCTTATAGGCATGATTTCTATATTATTCCAATATTATACAGGCAGTGCTATAATTTTTAGACTGACGTATAGGCATATTAGAGGGTTACAAGTCCTATAGACAGGATATATAATCGTTTTCATAATAAGGTGGTGAAAACAATCCCATAATTCTGAAAAACCAATGCTGATTTGATAGATATGCGTCTTAGGTAGGCGACAGTACCCTATAGACATGATCTTTAATAGTCGCGTGATTAGGCAGTGAAGTCGCTTGAAAACACAGTATTAGTGGCGTCAATAAACACCTTATAAGCAGGATTTCTAACAATTAGACTTGATTTTATAACACTTTATCCCTATATGCAGGCTATCTGAGTGAGGCAGTGCAAAAGCAGCATGAAGCAGTTGATTAATTAGTTAAGATTCTGTAGTCATGGTATCTAGGTAAGTAAAAGTATTGCATTTTCTCATTCAATAAATATGTTACTAAGAGTCTTGATAGTAGACATCGAAACAAGTGTAGCACATTTGACAAATGAAATGAAGTGTGTGCGTGATTCCTATAGGCATGCTTTCTACACATGAAACTAAATAGCATATAAGGAATGTTGAACAAAATAGCAAATAGACCACATAGATCCTATAGGAACATTTTCTACCCTTTTATGCAAGCATTAGAATGTACCCGTTTCCCCCAATTCCACTATTTCCCTATTATTCAATTTTATAGGTTATTATAGACCATATTAAGCCAAGCTCCGGACAAGTTACAAATATAGAATAACCCAGTAATACATCTGGGCCTTCCAATATGCTCGGAACTTCACACGGACAGCGGGCCCAAACTTCAAATACGAACATTGCATTTCAGACCTCCAGTACCAAAGCAAGCACAACATACCAGGCCCAAATGAATAACTTACTTAACCAAAGGAATGCCCAATTCAGCCTCATAGATAACAAAATAATTATGGAATTGATAAAAATTTTCATACTTAACTCCTAAAGCTAACAACCCCAACCAAAACACATAGACAAGAATACATGAAAGACAGACAAGTTCGAAAGGGAGATTCATGCTTGCACTTTAAGGGGAGACGATTGACTATCCTGGAATAACAGATTCTTTCGAATGAAGTTTCAAACACTAGCATGGTCAAACAGCTTAAGGCAATTTTCAAATAGGAGATCTGATCATGAAAAGCTAAGGGAGCAATAAAGAACAGCCTCAATGTAGTAAGTTCAACATGGAAATTAACAGTATAGGTTTATGGTCGAGCTATTACTTAAACAAGAGAAAGTTATCACAGTACAAGAGACAATATCAAACTTCAATAGTAAGAGAAGCAAGCATCAAATCTAATACCATTTTGCCATATGTGGTGAAAGAAGGTCAACTGTAAGATTTATTCCTAAGGTCTAAACTGGTACTAAGTAGTGCATGATTGAGCAAGTCAGCAAACACACAAGAGAATCACAAATGCAAAATAGTAGGTCCTCATGAACGGGCCGGACCAAAAGAGTCACCAGTTAGGCATGGACTAAATTACTTCCTAAGCATGAGTTTGGTTGACATAACAATCCAGGACAAGGTAAGAAAGCAGGATTGACGACAAACATCAGCATAACGTAGCAAACTAAACAGGTTTAGTTGAGCCAGAATTCTCAATATGCAAAGACACATTAAGAGCTAGATTGTCACATTAAGGCTGGATATTGCATTTCACCTTGCAGACTATAAGTATTATTAAACAACCTCCCATTGAACTAAGCATGGAACACACAATAAAGCTCCAATTGGCTGACATCACAGTTAAGAATTGGTCGCAGTAGAGTATCAGATACATTAGAACATATGAGTTGGTTTATCGTATGGATGCATAACAAAGTAGGGGATAAATTCAGGAAAAATAGCAAGTAATAAGCATTCAAACACACACATTAAGCTAAACATGCTTAAGAGAGCCAACAATTATTCATATTAAAAACAGGTAATAGACATATCAGAGTTGGAAATTTTAGGCAAGTTCAAGTACTAGAGAAAGTTCAAAGTCACAAGACAACTTCAGAGCCAATAAGGCTGCATACAGAGATGGCATAGAAACATATTGACTCACACAAATTTCAGTGGCATGAGTGTATAGAATACGAACATAAACTTTGGAGAATGAAACTGCAAAGGCCAAGGAACTTACCAGTAATCAAGTGATAAATAGATAAACAAGAAGAACAACCTCAACAGTACTCTAAACGTCAACAAAGAGCAGTAGAACCCAAAATCTCAGTGCGTCAGAGTTCTCAAGGGTTTCATATAAACCCAGGGTAGTGTTCGCACCAAGAAAGGTCAATTAGTCTAATTCCGGTGACCTTTGGCTTTCAGTCGGCCAAGAGCCAAAGTTCAGAACAATATAGAGTGAAAGAATAAGAGAATAATAGTGATAATAACAGTAGTCAAATGGTAGTTCTTGCAGTAGTCCCCCCCCCCCCCAAA
>MCJB01026594.1:23263-48186 GCA_002018475.1 Nicotiana obtusifolia | reverse complement strand
CCCCCCAAAGCTCCAGTTGAAGTGGGGTTTATATAGTAGCAAGCTTGGATGAACAAACAAGGAATATAATCAATCAACACAAAAAGGAAAGAATATATTCCATTCATGCTCAAAATAATAGAGAAAGTAAGAAACTTCGTACCCTAGTTGGAGTTGGATATAGGGAAAACGTTCACAAGCACCAATCATGACAGAATCATCGGGGACATACCATATACAAGAGAAATTTTCTCTTCTTAAGTGTATAGAACCACAATCGCATCCAGAACAATTGAATCAAAGAAATATCTATGAGAATCAAACTTGCCATAAGTACAATGGTAATGAAAGTTACCATAAATGAGCGATAGTAGCAGAAAAGGCAATTAGAATCCGCGTATGAACGCGTACAAGGAAGGAATAAAAGAGAATATCATAGTCGGCTAGGGTTAGTATGTGAGTGGAGAGATGAGAGAATACAGAGGCGGCTTGGGGGGGAAATGGGTCTCTAGGGTTTGGGCGAGGGGTTATAAGAAGAAATGGGGATTTATTATGGGCCATTGATCACTGAGGATCAACGGCCAGGATTGAATAAGAAATTGGCGGGTTAAGTGCAACGGGTCATGACCGGATTTTAAAGGGGTCGTTTGGTTTGGCTACTGAAGAGTGAAGTGGAGTGGGCCAAAGGTTTTGGGCCTGATTTGGTTCGGAATTAGCCTTGTATTGGGCTGGATTTTAAGTACAAGAAATTAAGGAAAAAATAATTTAATAAAATAGATATATAAATATAAAAATACTATTTATGCAAATTAATATGTTAAAATAATAGATGAAAGTTAAAAAATTATTTTGACTTTTAAAAAAAATATAAAATAATTAATTGTAAAGTATAGGCTATTATTGCAAAAAATGTGTAAATAGCTCAAAAATGCAAAATGTAATTACATGGAATGACGTAAAATGTTATAAAACATGCATGTGGGAATAAATAATAAATTTTTATGATTAAATAATTCCAAAATAATGTTAAGGGTTATTTAATAAAATATTTAAATAATTAAATGCGAGAAAATCAATTTAAAGCTTTAAAAAGTATAGAAAATTAGAGAAAATTCTTATAAATCCTATGAATTAGGTAATAATGCAAGAAATAATGTTTTGAA
Organism: Nicotiana obtusifolia; assembly: GCA_002018475.1. Classification (NCBI taxonomy): domain Eukaryota; kingdom Viridiplantae; phylum Streptophyta; class Magnoliopsida; order Solanales; family Solanaceae; genus Nicotiana; species Nicotiana obtusifolia. The sequence goes on along the minus strand of MCJB01026594.1, from coordinate 47,044 downwards.
AGTATACATGGCATTTATAAAAATATGAGGGCAAAATTGGGTATCAACTAGCATTGCAAAAGTACTCCCTCGAATGACCTTCTGTATAGAGTATTTTTGTAGTAAAGGAAGCGAAGTGCAGGACAACGGATTTCAGTCCTTCTCCTCGAATTTTCTGGAAGTATTCCATAGCTTAAGTAGTTGATGATGGACTGTCTCCATTCTTCCTTCTCAGCTTCAGAAACGGCCACAAGATGCTCGAGTTCATTTTCTTCACTTTCACCTTCATTTGGTGGCGGTACTACTCATTTTTGGCAGATAGTAACTTGCACTTGATTAGGCAGGGTTAGAGATGAAGCTAGGGCAGCTAAAGCATCAGCCTTCTTGTTTTCTTTCCTAGGCACATGTTGAATAATAACATCACCAATCTATCCCATCAGTTTCTTAGCATAATTATGATAAGGGCGTAGTTCACGTTTCTTTGCCTCGTAACTACCTAAAAGCTAGTTGACCATTAACTGGGAGTCACCAAAGACTTGCAATTGAAACTGCTTCATATCGACAGCCATTTCAAGCCCAAGTATTAATGTTTGATACTCAGCAACATTGTTGGAACAGAGTTGTGTCAAGGTGAAGGAGTAGGGCAAGACTTCGCCTTGAGAGGTGACAAATACTATGCCAGCACCAGCTCCTCCGCGGTGCGCAGCACCATCAAAGTACATCTTCCATGAAGGTTGAACTTCAACGACCATTGCGTCCTCATCAAGTAATACGTCAGTTAGCTCCCAGTCATCAGGTATCGGATGATCTGGCAAGAAGTTTCCCAATGCTTGTCCTTTTACAGCCTTTTGAGGGATGTACAAAATCCCCAATTGTTGAAATTAGAGGTACCATCTCGCTAGTCGATCACTAAGAACAGGTTTTGACATCACGAACTTGATGGGATTTGCTTTAGAAACAAGACGAACAACCTGAGCTTGAAAGTAGTGCTTCAACTTTTGAATTGAGAAGACTAGCGCCAAACACAACTTTTTAATTGGCGAATAATTCAGCTCGTTTGGTGTCATCATCCTGCTCAAGTAGTAAAGAGAGTTTTCTTTCCCCCCATTATTTTCTTGGGCCAACAATGCTCCAACAAACCTTTCTTCTGCTGAAGTATATAGTATCAACGGCTTTCCAGGTATAGGGGCTGCCAAAACCGGAGGCTTCATCAAGTAAGTTTTGATTCTTTCAAAGGCCTTGCTACAACTTGGTCCCACTTAAAAAGAACGTCTTTCTTCATGAGGCAACTAAATGGTTGGCACCTCCCAGCTAGGTTTGAGATGAATCTCCTAAGGTATTCTAGCTTTCTTTGCAGACTTTTCAATTCATAAATATCGCGAGGCTCAGGCATCTTCAAAATGGCATCCACTTTGGCTTGATCAATTTCGATCCCTCGATGTCAAACAATGAAACCAAGTAACTTTCCAGAAGTAACTCCAAAGGCACATTTCAATGGATTCATCCTAAGTTGGTACCTCCAAAGCAACTCAAATACCATTCTTAAGTCTTTCAAGTGGTCGCTCTTCTCTCTTGATTTTACCACCAAGTTGTCAACATAGCATTCGACATTCTTGTGGAGAAAATCATCAAAAATATTCTGCATAGCCCTTTGGTAAGTAGCACCAGCGTTCTTCAAGCCAAAAGGCATTACCTTGTAGCAATAAATACCCTTGGGGGTACGGAATGCAGTAAGCTTTTCATCTTTTGGCGCCATTCGAATTTGGTTATAGCCCGATGAACTGTCCATAAATGACATTGCCTCGTACCCAGTAATAGCATCAATCATCAACTCTGGAATAGGAAGCGGGAATTCATATTTAGGACACGCATTGTTGAGATCTCTAAAGTCAACGCACACCTGAATCTGGTCATTCTTCTTCCTTACAGGAACAATACTTGAGACCCATATTGGGTATTTAACTTCGTGAATAAAGCCAGCTTCAATGAGTTTGTTAACTTCACTTTCGATCAAGGGAACCAAGTCTGGCCTAAAGCGCCTTACGACTTTCTTAACAGGACGAGCATTATTCTTGACTGCAAGGTGATGAACTGCTACTTTAGGGTCCAAGCCACGCAACTCTTTGTAACTCCAAGCAAAGACATCCTTGAACTCCTTGAGTAACTCGATATAAGTTCTTTCTTCATCGGTTGCTAGTAAAGCACTTAGGTATGTGGGCCTTAGTTCTTCATCTTTGCCAAGGTTAACTTCTTTTAAGGCATCAATCGTTGCCTTCACCCTTCTTCAAGTTTCGAGGGAGCATCTTTCGCATCTTCATCTTCTTGAGGGTCCCCATCATTGAAGGATATATGATAACACGGTGAAACTTTCTCCAATTTCTCGTCATCCTCCATTAGAGATTAAACACCATGCTCGCCTTGTGCAATGACATGATATGAAGAGCCCACACTTTCTTTATCTTCATCACGTTCTTTAGTGTATACCAAAGTGTATGGCTTCACCTTCAGTACCTGATCATACGAAACCATGACTTTTGTTTGTTGCCTCATTCTAGAAGGAACCAACTTTGAAAATCCTTAGAGATCTTCTAAATTTTGGGCGAGGGGAGTGTTCTTGTATTTCGATAATTTCTCTGGAACTTATTCCCTTTCTTTAATGGACCCAATCTCTCAAACACAGAAGTCTTCACAGTTGATTTTCCAAGTCGATCAAAGACAGAAGGCTTGTTAGAAGCGGCTGATTCATCTTCTATGGTGATATAATTTATGCTCGCCCTTCTTATAGAGATGCGCCCTTGTGGCGGTTGCTTGTATCACAAACCTTCACGTGGTTGCCTCATCACAGCTTTTGATGGGAGCTTCCCTAACTTTGATGGCTCACTAGGATTGTATCCAGCTTTTGCAAATAGCCTGTAAGCATTTGGATCAAAACCTTCATCTATTCATTTTGTAGGGAGTTCCACATTCTGCAGACAATTTTGGGCCACAAAATCTGCAAATGGCTTTGGGGACAACTTTATTGCCTCAATTCGTTTAACTGGAAGAGTTAACTCCTTTAGCATGTTAGTTTGGAGATTAGATGATTCACCTTTATCTTTCTTCCTTTTAGGGACATATTGGAGCGCAGAAGCTACTTTCTTGCCATAAGACGCAATATCCCTTCTATGAGATTTATTCGAGTTAGGTTGCTCCTCTTCAGTAATAACTTTGGCTCTACCAGCAATCACCTCAACTCTTTTAGTTGTGGGCTCGTCATTTTGCTTTTCATGACATCATCAGCTTTTAGCTCCTTCACAATGCGGTTCTTTAAGTAAATCTTTGCATCGGCGAAGTGTGACTCAGCCTTGGTGAATGGCTCATCATCAGCAACTATCTTCTTCTCGACTTCACCCTCGTAGTATTTTAAACATTGATGGTAGGTAGATGGAACTACTTTATTCTCATGTATCCAAGGCCTTCCAAGCAAGACGTTGTATGAAGTCTTTGCATCGATCATATGCAGCCATACACTTGATTGCATATCTTCAATGGTGATTCCCATCCTAATAGCACCTATGGCTCTTTTCCCCCCTTAGTTGAATCCTTGAATCATCACATGACTTCCCTAGAGTTCATTCATGCGAATACCAAGTTCTTTCACAGTGCGAATTGGCAAGATGTTCACTGAGAATCCTCCATCAACCAAATTCAATTTACCCTTTCATCGCGCATATAACCAACCAGGTACAACGGGCGATTATGAGGAGTGTCACCTTGTAAAAGATCGTCATTTGTGAACGTAACGTTTTCCTCACAAGTATTAACTTCTTGAGGAATAGACTCAATGAGCTTTTCTGACAATGGTGTCGATGGTAGGTCATCACTCTTTTCTTCCCCTTTGTTAGCATGGCAACAAGAGGCATCAATACCCTCATGGGAAATCTTCGTGCGGAACTAACTTGGTAAGAATTCCTCCAAGGTCACTGGATGTCGTGGCTTTTGAGGATGGTGGACCTCCACTTTTGCTTTCTTCAAATGCTTAACTGGACTCCATCTCCTTGGTCTTTTCACCATCATTTTCCTTGTTGGTTGTTCTATTGATTCTTTTTGTGGGCTCCTTTTGTGGCACCTACGGCGAGTCACCAACTTCCAACCCTCATCACCATCATGGTCGTCTACTTCGACTTTGTTATTCTCCAGTATTCTTCATCTTTGATTTCTTTTAAACTGCATAGCTCATCTAGACTAAATGAGCTAAAGGTGATAGAGACTTGGTTCACACTTTCCTTCTCTTCTTCAAGCACGATCTTCTTTTCACGGGTCAAGTCCATAACTTTGTCCTTGAAGACAAAGCAGAGGGTGGCTCACGAGTCGATGGTATTTGCAGTAGTTTGGGTCATTCGTTTTATCAGCTTCATTCGGCCGCTTCATCTCTAGAATCTCAATGAGATTTAACTCGAGGAGTTCTTCAAAAATTGCTGGTACATTAGAATCCAGAAATGGGTACTCCTTCTCTTGCATTTCTTTTAGAGTCAACTTTCCACTTGGTTTATCTTGAAAAGAAGAGGATTTTGTACTCTACTTCTTGCTCACCTTCGTTGTGAACTTCATAGGTGATTTGTTGACATCCATAACTTCTTTGTTTTCAGACTTGGGTGCAAACTTGCTCCATTTCCTTACTTCTTGTTTGTCATTCCCTTTGCCAAGCTCATAGATAGGCAGCCTTTCGTTTCCAGCGGAGGCCATGCTTAACTCCATGTCATGGTCACGAGTTGCAAGTTCTTCAAATGTGCTAGGCTTGATACCTTGCACGATGTAGCGCAATCCCCAGTGCATGCCTGGGATGCACATTTCTATGCCAGAAGCTTCACTAACCCTGTCTTTGCAATTGAGACTTGCATTCCTCTGACGATTGATAAAGTCGATAACTAGTTCGCCCTTCCATTGACGAGTATTTGTAATTTCCACCATGCTTACAATGCGCCTTTGTGCTATAAAAGCAATTGAGGAACTTTTGCTCTAGTTGATCCCAGCTATCAATAGATCCAACCTCGAGGTCTATATACCAATCAAAAGCATTTTCTTTTAGCAAGCGGACGAACTGCTTGACGAGGTAATCTTTATAAGTCCCAGCGTTGTTGCATGTTTCAATGAAGTGCGCCACGTGTTGCTTTGGATTACCTTTACCGTCAAATGGTTGAAACTTTGGAGGTTGATAGCCAGCAGGTATCTTCAACATATCGATCCTTGCAGTATACGGCTTTGCGTATGTAAGAGAAGACTTGGTAGCAACTTCGTACTTGCTTTTAATAGTTCATTTAATAAACTCCTTCAGTTGATCAATTGGAATCATCCCTCTAGATGAGACGGGGATAGCCTTAGCGGATGCAACTTGTCTTGGGGGAGAATTACTCTCTGGAACCTCTGGGAGCTTTCCAAGTACATGGGTGGATTCTTCTTCCATCAAGATTCCCACCCTATCTGTTAACTTGTCAATTCTAGCATCTTGATTTTGCATGCACTTGGTCAAGCCAGCGATTGCTTCCGTCAAGTTTGCCAACTGGTCCTCCACAGATGAAGTGTTTGTCACCATGGCTTGCATGATTGTTGTGGACGATGGAGAGTAGCATGGATTGTCACACAGATTGATCCTTTATTGGCTCACGCTATGCGGTGTAAGTGGAGGGGATCCATCACCTGAAGCATCATCATCTTCCTTCATGGTAGAGTTCTTGGATCCCGAGAGGTCAAGCAGAGCAACAGTTTTCTTAATCTTTTAAGCAATATCGCTTCCTCCTTCGGGTGTGTTTGTGGAAGATCTTGCTCCTTTTGAGGATGAAGATCCGAAAATAGGGGTTGATACGGACGGCACTTGGAGTGCTTGTTATGCTAAAGAGCTTTCCTTGCTCCTTGTAGTTGGTCCAAAGATTCCAAGGTAACATCGAGGATGCTTTCTATATCAGCGTAGAACCTAGAATTAGCAGCCTTGGTAGAAGTTGATCTGGGTTGATTTTCTATGAAACCATTTCGATGTTCTTAAACTTTGGTGACTGAAAAGTTGAGATGAGAGGTAGAGATTGTCCCACTGGGCGTGCCAGAATTTGTAGACAATAAATTACGTCGGAAAATAAAATTATGACCAAAAAATTACAACAATCGTAGTATTTGATTTCAAATAGTTTGAATGTTACAATCTCCATGGTTCCTCTGATTCTACTTTTCCAATATAAATTCAAGGTCCTTTGAGCTTGATCTTGAATTTGAATTTGTTTTATCCGTTGCGAATGCATTGCCACGAATTCTATCACATACAAGTAGCCTTGATCTTGAACGCCTTGTATTTGATTTGACTTCGTTCTTGATCTTGAATACTTGAAATTTGTGTTGAAATGTTTGAATGCTTGAGCACTTGCAATTTGCAGAGAATTGTGGCCTTTGATCCGTGAGCTCCCCTGTCTTCTTGTTATAACTTCTGGTCCCTTTTCTGGGTTATGAAGACCCATATTTATAGTTGTGGGAGGGAAGAGTTATGATTAGAACAAACTCTTTCCGTCAAATCATATTGAAGTGTGACAATACCGCGTTTGATTGGCCAGAACATGTCACTTGCACACATGAGCGATTTCATTGGCCTTTTAATGTGACTTGGCATGCCTTGTCATTTTGATACGTGACATTATCCCATTGGCTCTTCTGTTTGACTTGGCGTGCCATGTCATTTGACACGTGGAACCAAACTGGGCCTCAAGGAAGATGGCATCTTGGGTTTAATGAGGTGGGCTCATCACTTTTAGCCCAATTGATTAAACTTATTTATTTAATCCATAATATTGGACGTATATAATTAATTCAATTTTATTAGCCCATAATATTCATTTGGACCAATATATCTTGAATTTAAAATATAGTCTAAATTATATTATGGTTTTAATTATAATAAAATTTATATGCCTACAACCACGACGGACGAAAAAATTCGAGACGAGATACAATTTGATTCCCGAAATCAGAACCAAAACTAGGATAAATTTGAAGAAAATATCATACCTTATCTATTAAATCAATCATTTACTTATCTACAACTTGAGAATAAAAAAGAAATCCACACTTTACAAGCTATACGTAAGTATTCCACAAAATTTCTCATAATTTAGAGATATTTTTATATTTTTGAATTATTTTTAGCAGGATCCTTGCACCTGTATCCGTACTATGATCCTTATCCCCGAATCTTAGAATTTACATATCAAAGGATCCGATCTCTAGATCCGCACCCATGTTCCAGCAACTTAGCATGTATCAACTCTTTTCACGATACTGATTCCTAGCTGAGAAGTATAAAAATGTGTATGTTATTCATGTTTCGTGTACTCAGTATATCAGATAGTAAGTGACCTAGCATTGCGATGAACTGCGGAGAATATTTTTATGCTTTTGATCACAAGCACCGCTGAACGCATTCTACGTGTCTTGGAGTCCCTTTATCTGTAGCAGCACCCTTGTGCTTTAGTACTTTCCCTTGCGGCAAGCTTATTGTTGCATCTTCAATGTGCTATATTGCTTGCTTATTTTGTCGTTCCAGTGTCAGAATGCAGTGGAAGGTGTTTATGCCATTTAGATTTAGCTTTTTACCAATGATGTCATTGATCCTCCAGTCAAGACATTAATTAGTCAGGTAATGGGAATGCTGAAGAATGTTTGCACCTATACTGGGAGTTTTTAACTAGCTTTGGGAAAATATGCTTTTTGATGGAAATCTAATTAAGTCGGGCTGCACTTCTGTTTGATATTCCCACACGATATTTTATGTGTATATATGAAATAGCTTGATATAATATCATGTTGACAACCAGGGACATTCAGAAATCAATGTAGAACTTTACAACCATACTGGGAGAGGGATCTTTTGGTCCTGTATTACGATGCTACAATGCCATTTAGTGGAGTGGTTGCCGTGAAAGTTCTTGCTACAACTCAAAACAAGGGGGAAACTAGTTCTTACTTACATAGGTGTGTATAGCCCATTAACTAGTTCATTGAAGAATATGATCAATAGAATAACCTATGCTCCAAAAAATTTAATTATGCTGAAAGGAAGATTCTACTGTGGCATCATTTGATATTGCTTTCATCCAACAGTGAAAAATAAGATGGTCTTAAAGAGTATCCATATGTCCCTTTATTCCCGAAATCTACGTCCTTCTATATATGCCTTTGTCATGCAACTGGTTTTAACATGAATCATCATTGTCAATAGATGCTAATCAAATTTGTATTGTGCTCCTTGTAAAGTATTTATCTGCATCTTTGGCCCCTCCATATAAAATATTCCTCTACCCGGTGGCGGAGCCACATTGAACCAAGCGGTGTCAAGCGACATCTCTTCACCGGCAAATTACACTATTTTGCTAGATAATTTTTTTTATTTATGTATATTTACTATACATTGACTCCCCTTGACTTTTCGATGTATCTAATTATTATATTTTGACACCCCAGATAAAAATTCTGAATCCGCCACTGCTGATTTTTGTTGATAAGCTTCTACCTCATGAATGTGGACGATGTCAACAACTTTGATTTTTTTTTTTTTTATGGGTTTTATAAATACATGGGAGTCTAAATATAGTGAAACCTAGATTATCTTATGATTTAGGTTGTTCTTGTTGCAGGTCTCACTCCTAGATGGGCTGCATCATCGCCATTTGGTTAATCTGGTTGGTTACTTTGTTGATAAAGGACAACGCATATAGATCGATGAATTCATGAGTAATGGTAGTTTGGAAAACCTTTTGTACAGTAAGTGTTACTTACTCTTTTGTTTATAATACTATTGCCTGTGATAACCACTGATAAAGGCCACCGATGAATTTTACACATTATGCTTTATTGTAGAGAGCTTTTCACCCATTTGTCGTGCCCTACAATATACTGTATTAATTTAAAATCTAGGCAATTGAACTGTCAGTGTAGACATGAAAATGAATGTACACCTAATAGATAACAATTGAATGTTGTTATCACAAGACTACGTTATGCGCTAGTGGAGCTTCAATTCGCACTTGTATTTCAACTTTCATTTCTCTGTATTTGACCATATATGAACTACGAACTTCTGATCCATTTATTTGCACACATTAGGTGAGGGACAAATTTTGAGCTGGGAAGAACGTTTGCGAATTGCTCTTGACGTTTCATATGGCATCGAATATCTCCATGTTGAGATATTGAGTACCAAATTAACTTCCATTTTTGCACGGTCGAGAGGCTGGATACTTATTCTTCATCCACATTTCTTTAAACAGGCAGTTCCCCCAGTAATAGATTGAGATTTCAAGTCTGCCAATATATTGCTAGATCATGCACCGAGAACTAAGGTTATTTGGGCAACTGTTTTTATATTGTGTGAGCAAATTACTTGTGACAACAGTATGAAGACTCCTGCTATAGTTTTCACTAATGAAATTCACCTTTGCAAATAATCTTGGCTGGTAGAACGTTTCTGTCTTCCTAGTATTTACCTCTTACCTTTGAATAGGTCGTTGATTTTGGGTTGTCAAAGGAAGAGCTATATGATGGCCGCAATTCAAGTCTTAACAGTACATATGATTACGTAGACCCTAAGTATATATCAACAAACAAGTACACAGCAAAAAGTGACATCTATAGCTTCGGCATTATCCTCTTTGAACTAATACCGTTATCCACTCACACCAGAACTTAGTGGAATACGCTAATCTTGTTAGTTCTTAAATCATCCTAGAAGAGACACTTCGTATTTCTTTCTCTGTGTCCAACTTTTAGTTCTCTCCTACTGCTCTTGACTTCTCATAATCTTCCTCGGGCCGGTATGTGTTCAGATAGCGTCAAAGAGATTCTTGACCAGAAACTCGTTGGAACATGTAATCTACAAGAAGTAAGAAATCTTGCTGCAATTGCACATAAATGCATACATAGAACTCCCAGAAAGCATCTCCCCATCGGTGAAATATCACATGCAATATTGAAGGTAAAGCAGTAGAGACGCCTCGTCAAAGAAGATACTATGTCATTTGCAGGATCCGACTGTTCAAGAACGACAAGAAGGATAGAGCACCAACCGGTTGAATTGAAAAATATGAACAACAGAACAACATAAATGAAAGAGAAGCTGATTGATAATTATTTACCCTCAAAATCGGATAATAATTGAATTTATTTGCGATTTTAAAAATATATGATCTAATTTGGTACAAAAATGAGAAACCAAATTAAAATTAAAATTAATGATAAAAAAATAAATGCAGACCACACAAGTTGGACAGTATTGGCCTTGTAGGTTGAATAGGAGAATGTTTGTTTGCTGATATTATTACCAGTATTTGATACTGGGTCATTCATAGCATTACTATACCTTTCCTATTCATTGCGGGTTGGTTATTTGTCAGCACCAGTTTAGCTTACGATGTGTTTGGAAGCCCTCGGCCAAACGAGCTCTTGGGCCAAGAAACGTTGCAATCGGGGTCAGAAAAAGAATAATCAGACAATAGTCGCTAAAGAGATCAGTATGCTTTTTTAATGATAAGGAATCTCCTATGTACAAATAATTAGACCCCCATTTATATAGTAGAGGAATCCTACTTTAGGTACAGTTCTGTATAAGGTAAAAAATCTCCTAATTTGTTAATTAAGTGGTTCCATTGATTCATGTTGAGATTCCCGCCGTGATGCTCGACCTGTTACGGATATTTTGGCCTTCCATTTTTTTGGTTCGACGACTTCCCTCGAGCATGTTCGGTGTCAGGGTCGGTTCTGAATCACGAGCTCAGTGTTCTCGAGGACAGACATTATGACCTCATATTCTACTTTGATAAAATTCGAGGTCAATCTTCAACCCTTCGCGTTCCGAGCCCGATTTCCGTGCAATAATCAAGCCCGATTTCGACCGTATACAGATAGTCCCCTCATTTTTCATAAAGAAATAACGAGACACGATATGAGCCGCAGATTCTCACTATACAAGCTCCTGATTCTTGCTCTGACGAGTGACGACAGACTCATGACCTAAGTGATACAAATAGTAGAAACGTCCCATCGATGCAGCCTTTAAGGCATTAAATGCATGTCAGTTAACAATCTTCCGTTTCAGGATATGAACCGCCGTTTTAAGAAATTATAAATACCCTTCTTATCCATTCTTTGGAACCTTCACATTCAAATACTTGTGTTTTTAAAAAAACTTCATTACTCTTATCTTCAAAACCTCTTGCCTGCTGGTTTTCTGAAAGCCTTCGTAAGCTATCTGCGAATTATAGCATCTTTTTTCTTCCTCTTCTATCAATAGTAATGGCAAAGACCTCGAAATCCGTTCCCCAAAAAGAAATTCCCTCTTCCTCGAAACCGGCTGAGAACATTTCGCCTGTTGTCACCGAGGAACCGATACCGGAACCTCTCCTAAAAATGTTCGTCCCCTCGGGGTGTCCAACAAGAGCCGATTTCAAGGTTGAGAAAGCTTCCTCGATACCAGGCAGGTGTGAACCAGTCTCGAGGTATGTCTGTTCGGTCACCGACAGTGTTCTCGATAAGGTCAAGAAGGACTGCAACTGGATCGGTAAGTGTGTGGTGGTTCCCGCGCCCGAGGAAGCAATCACTGCCCGCGTGGAGTATTTTTTAAGTGTTTACACTTATTCATTCACTTTGGGCCCTTTGGACCCGGTCATCATCACCTTTTGTAAAAGGTATCAGGTGACACTAGACCAAATTCATCCCTCCTTCTGGAGAATAATTATACTCCTCCGCTTTTTTGTAAATAAGATCGAAGTGTGTCCTTTCACCATTGATCACCTCATGCGTCTGTACAGTCCCCGAATCTATCGAAGGGGGTTAATAAAACTTGCCTGTCGGGCTAGTAAGACCTCGCTCTCAAGCATCGACGAGGATCACTACCAAAGTTGGTTGGGCCGATTTGTTCAATGAAAGCATCAGACCGCACCCCGACCGAGGACATGCCATTCCCTAAAAAATGGAACATGAAGCGTAAGTATACCTTTTCCTTTAGGAATTTGTTCATCATTTCCCTTTTGTTCTTCTTCTTATCAATTTTCTATGATGCAGTCGTCACTCGAATGCCGGATGCAGTTCCTCGACTCAAGGAATGGGTCGAGGGAATCGTATCACAAAAACCATATTCCGAGCGCGCATGGCGCGAGCTTTCGAAGGGCCGATGGGAGGCACGGTCTCATGGTGAATTTTTCTCTTTAAATTACACTCGACTTAATTTTTACGCCGTCGATTTCTGACTTGCTTTGCTTCTCTTTTGCAGGTTTATCAAAAGATGTTGAAATGAGATGATGATACATACGCCGAGCCCCTAGCTTCAAAGCAAGATAAAGTGAAGAAAAGCAAAAGGGCTCTGAGTTCTCCGGGCTTCAAGAAGAAGAGACCAAAGAAATGATTGGCGTGTAAGCCCAAAGGAAGTGTCATCGATCAATCATTGTCCCCGGACTTGCTCCATCGATTGAGGAATGAGTTCGAGGGAGAGGATGAAGACTTTGACCTAGTGGCCTGTGTGCTGTCCCAGCTCGAAGGGCAAGGAGCCTCCAAACGAGGGGTAGGTGAAGACGATGTTCATCAAGTCCGGGAAGCCGAGGTGGGGGCAGGAGCTGAGGCTTCCCTTGATACAAGGAAAATGCCGCATGAGATCGTCGTTTCGCCTTCGTTCATAGAGTCGATGTTTAATGAGGCCCAAGTAGCAAAAGAACGCCCCCTCGAGGAAGTCCATAGATCGAAAGACTCTTTCAGTGTTTTCTTCAATGGTGTGGACTCGATGGCCGCAGAGGACGCTATTGGGTTTGGTGATTTAGAGATACCGAGTAAGAGCTCACCCTTTGAAACAAGGGGGACTTCTTTTAGTCTGAAATTGATTGATCGATTCCCTGCCCCGAGCACATATCCTGATTGGAAATGCACCATTGTTTTTTCCCTTCCCGAGGATGCCCGGATTCTTTCCGCCCCCGTAGGGGTGGCCAGTTACCTTCAGTGCTTAGTGACCAAAGAAGATCAAGCCAAAATGAACAAGGTGGAAGCGCCCTTCCTGTTCAACGAAGCTCAACAGGCATTGAATAGGGTAATTGGGGATATCCTTTATTATGTACTTAGATTTTATCGTAAGCAATCGTAACATTTTCCTTTGTGCTTGCAGGCCTCAGTACTTTACCACGAGGCTTTTCTCCGATACCGGGAAGAGTTCAAACGCCACGAGGCCAAGACTCGGGAACTTGTTGAGAAGAAAGACACCCTTAAACTTCTCAATGAACAGCTCAAAGGGGAGGCTAAGAGCCTCCGTGCAGAGTTGGAGGTTGCTCAAAAGGATCATCCCGACTTGGTCGAGTAGGTAAAAGTTTTCGAAGTGAGTGATGACGAATTTGATTCAGTGAGTGATAGTAAAAATACGCAGGTCCAGCAAAAACTCGATCAGATCGGTCAGCTTCGAACTGCGATGGATGTGGTTAAAGCTGAGACCGATTAATGGAGGGACAAGATGGATCGTCTGGCCTCGAAAAAAGAGCCAGCTCGAACACAACTAACTTCAGTAAAAACCCAGCTAGGAGCGGCAAAGGAAAAAGCCGAGACCCAGACCAAAAAGGTCGAGGAGCTTAAATCCCAGGTTAGTTTGGTTGTCTCAGATCGAGATAATCTAGCGAAGGAGCTTAAAATGGACAAGTCGGAAGCCGTCGTGATCAAAGTCGAAGCTAATGAAATGGTGGCTTAGTACAAGGCTGATGCTGAGGCGGCTCGAGACCAATCAAAAAATATGGCCGAGCATATAAAATGGCACTCTAGTAGGCAGGCCCTCGAGGAAGTCCACGCTCAGGGTTTTGACTTATCTGCGAAGATTGAGGATACCAAGATATCGGAAGCCGAGCCAGAAAAATTGGCCTATTCCGAAGAGGATGATTTCGAGGGTTCTCGGGTCTGAAGAATGAGAAAACCCCGGAAATCCCAATGACGAGGCGGGACCCAGTCAAGATCAAGTCGCTTGTGTTCGATTTTATCCCTTTCCGTGCTCAATATTGTGTATCAAGGCCGCTCGACCTTTGTAAAAATTTGTATCGGGCTATTCAGCCCTTGTAAAAGGATTTTTGATATATATATATATATATATATAAGACTTGCCTTTCACAGCTTTCAAATTTTTCCTTTCTTTTTTATTTGTATTCGCAAAGATCGAAATTCCTTAGTATGAAATAGTTAGTTGTGTGCGAAGGCTTGAACAAGTCATGCCTCTAACATTATTTCGTTTCAAGGCATCGTGGGTAATCGGTGTTATCGAAAACTTTCTTCCCCAAAGTAGCTTAGTTCTATAATCTGCCGAGTGTAGCCTTTAGAACCGGTTAATAAATTTCAATGCCTTGTTATTTTTATTGCGGCCTTCAGACGTCTCCGAGCCGTTTTTATATGGCCATAGCCTTTATAGTTCGGGCAATGCCAAATAAGCTTTGTGCCTTCGGGTTTCGTTAACCGGGAATGGCCTTAGCCTTTTAATTCGGGCATTGATAAGCTTCGTACACTCGGATTTCGTTAACCCGGAATGGCCTTAGCCTTTTAATTCGGGCGTTGCCAAATAAGCTTTGCGCCCTCGGATTTCGTTAAACCGGAATGACCTTAGCCTTTAAAGTTCAGGGGTTGCCTAATAGGTCTTATGCCCCCGAGATCTAATAACTTGGACCGTCTGAGTTTGTTTTTCGGACGACAGTCCCCGAGTGAGAGAGTGATTATTCGAACTCAGATTAAGGCGGACCTTGGGCTTGTTACCTTTAGGGGATCGTAAGCAGGGAATTCCTTAAGAAATATAAAGGAAATGTTTTAAAAGACACGACGTCTGCAAAGAAGAGACTTCGGGGTAGATCGAAGAAAGGCCTCGAATACCGTTGTCACCGATTTGTTACCAACCTTCGAATCTAAGTTAGCACGATTTACTTGTTGCCTCGTTAAAAACCTTGCTGTAAAACCTATTTGGGACAAAATCGGTCCAAGGAAAAAAGAGTGCAACGCGTGCTTTTAGACCTAAACATCTCGTATGGTCCTTTGTTTGCTACCTACAAGCGTTAGTTTATAATGTAAATAAAAAATAAAGAATGCGATCGTACCTTAGCAGTAATACCGCTTTAAGTGAGTTATATTCTAGTTGTTCGGTAGTTGTTTACTGTTCATTGTTCCAAGCTTGTAGGATCCCTTTCCGGTGACTTCGATGATATGATAAGGTCCTTCCCAGTTCGGTCCCAGCATTCCCTTGTTCGGACTCCGTGTGTTCGGCATGACCTTTCTTAAACTAAGTCCCCGACGTTGAAATATCGAAGGTCGGCCCTTCTTTTGTAATACCTCTCGATATGTTGCTTTTGGGTAGCCAACCGAACAAGGGCAGTTTCGCGCAACAGCTCTAGGTTTGTATTCATGGCTTCATGGTTCGATTCCTCTATTGCATATCGGAATCTCATACTTGGCTCCCTGACCTCGACCAGTATCAAAGCTTCGGCACCATAAACCATAGAGAACAGGGTGGCCTCGGTGCTGGACTTCGTGGTCGTACGGTATGCCTATAGGACTTCGAGTAACATTTCCTTCCATCTTCCTTTGGCATCGGTTAACCTCTTTTTGAGATTTTGGAGCATGGTTTTGTTGGTAGATTCAGCTTGTCCATTCCCACTAAGATGGTAGGGTGCCAATAGGATCCTTTTGATCTTGTGATCTTCGAGGAATTTAGTTACTTTGTTATCGATGAATTACTTCCCATTGTCGCATACGATTTCGGCTGGCATTCCAAATCGGCATATGATGTGATCCCAAATGAAATTGATGACCTCTTTTTCCCTGACCTTCTCATATGCTTGACCTCCACCCATTTAGAAAAATAATCAGTCATAAATAGTATAAATTGAGCTTTACCTGGTGCTCATGAAAGAGGGCCAACGATGTCCATTCCCCATTTCATGAACGGCCACGGTAATAAAACTGAGTGGAGCATCTCCCCGGGCCGATGGATCATCGGGGCGTGTCTTTAGCGTTCATTACATTTTCGAACTAACTCCTTTGTGATTTTTTCCATGCCGATCCAATAATAACCAGCTCTGATTATTTTTCGAATCAATGACTCGACGCCTGAATGATTTTCGAAGGTAACCTCGTAGATTTCCCTTAAAACGTACTCAGTATCGCCCGGTCCCAGACATATTGCGAGTGGGCCATCAAATGTTCTCCTGAACAAGATCCATCTTTGGACAGACTAAATCGGGCCGCCTTTGTACACAGGTCCCCCGACTCTTTTGGATCCAAGGGCAATTTACCGGATCTGAGATATTCTACGTACTTTTTCCTCCAATCCCAAGTTAGGCTCGTCGAGTTGATCTCGGCATGGACTTCTTCCACTACTGACCTCATAATTTGTACAACTTTTCCCGAGTTGAATTGTCGTCTTCGATCGACGATCCTAAGTTAGCAAGGGCGCCGTCCTTGCTGTTTTGATCCCGAGGTACATGTTGTAAAGTCCATTCTTTGAACCGATGTAATGTCACTTGCAATTTAGCCAAGTACCTTTGCATTCTTTCCTCTCTGACCTCGAATGTTCCATTGACTTGGTTTACCACAAGAAGGAAGTCGCACTTGGCTTCGATCACTTCTGCCCCCAAGCTCTTGGCTATTTCAAGGCCTGCAATCATGGCTTCATATTCGGCCTTTTTGTTAGTCAATTTCACAGTCTTAATAGATTGTCTAATTATATTACCTGCTGGTGGCTTCCATACGATGCCAAGTCCGGACCCTTTTGCGTTCGAGGCACCGTCCGTGAAGATGGTCCAGATTCCCAAGGAAGTTCTTGAGTCAATCAACAACTCTCTTTTGACCTCGGGTATTAGGGTCGGTGTGAAATCGGCCACGAATTCTGCCAAAATATGAAATTTAATGGTGGTCTGAGGTTGATACTCAATGTCGTACCCACTTTTTTCTATGGCCCATTTGGCCAATCGGCCTGAGAGCTCGGGGTTATGCATAACATTCCTTAATGGGTAAGTCGTTATGACACATATGGGATGACATTGGAAGTACGGTTTCAGCTTCCTAGAGGTGCTTAACAAAGCGAGCGCTAGTTTTTCTAGGTGGAGGTACCTAGTTTCGGTTTCGCCTAAGGTTCTACTAACATAGTAAATTGAAAATTGTGTACCTTGTTCTTCCTGAACTAGGACTCCACTCACTGCTATATCTGAGACTGCCAAGTGTAGGTACAGTTGTCCATCCGCCTTTGGTGTGTGAAGCAATGATAGGCTCGATAAATATCTTCTGTGTTCCTCCAAAGCTTGCTGGCATTCCGGGCTCCACGAAAAATTATTCTTCTTCTTCAGTAGTGCGAAGAATCGATAGCTTTTGTCGAACGACCTCTAAATAAATTGCCCCAGAGCGGCTATTTGCCCGGCTTTCACATTGTCCACGACCGTGATATCTTCGATGTCTTTGATCTTATCAGGATTGATCTCGATTCCCGATTCGATACCATGAATCCGAGGAACTTACCCGACCCAACTCCAAACGCGTATTTTTCTGGGTTCAGCTTCATGTTGTACTGCTTCAGTATACTAAATTTTTCCTGCAAATGTCTTAAATGGTCCTCTGCTCGTAGGGGCTTAACCAACATGTCGTCAATGTAAGCCTCCATTGACTTCCCTATTTGATTCTCGAACATTCAGTTCACTGGGCGTTGGTATATGGCACCAGCATTTTTTAATTCAAAAATCATTACGTTATAACAGTATGTGCCATATTTAGTGATGAAGGAAGTTTTTTCCTGATCACCCGGGTCCATCTGTATTTGGTTGTACCCAGAATAGGCATCGAGAAAACTAAGGGTCTTGTGGCCGGCTGTAGCGTCGATCATATGGTCGATGTTGGGCAAGGGAAAAGAGTCTTTGGGACATGCTTAACCTTTATAATCTACACATATTCTTAATTTATCCCCTTTCATAGGGACTACCACTACGTTTGCTAACCAATCCGGGTATTTGACCTCCCGAATATACCCTATTTTAAGAAGTTTAGATACCTCATCCTTGATGAAAGCATGCTTGATTTCGGACTGGGACCTCCTTTTTTGTTTAACCGGATGGAACTTCGGATCCAGGCTTAGCTTGTGAGTGGTTATCACCGATGGAATACCTATCATATCGAGGTTGGACCAAGAAAAACAGTGTTTGTTAGCTATAAGAAATTGAATGAGTTTTATCCTATGCTCGGAGCTCAGCCCCGAGCCTAGGTATACCTTTCGATCAAGAAAGTCCTCTCGCAATATGACTTATTCCATTTCCTCGACCGTAGGCATCAAAATTATCAGGGGTTATAAAAAATCTGGGAATCCCATAATCATCATCCTCGACGTACACTCATTTCTTTGAATCTGCCGAAGACGATATCAGTGATTGCTATTTTGTCCTGTCTTCGATCACTTGGTTTGGGCCTTTCGATGTTGGAACTGTAGATGCCGGTGTCACCTCTTCGATCGCGAATATTTCTTTTGCGGCCGGTTGTTCCCTGTAGACCGTTCTAACCCGTCAGGTGTCGGAAATTTCAACGCTTATGGTGTAGCGTCGAAGGCACCGCCCTCATGTTGTGGATCCATGGCCTTCCCAACAAGGCGTTGTACCTCATGTCTCCTTCGATTACATAAAATTTAGCCTCATGTATGGTCCCGGCGGTATTTATCGGTAATGTTAATCTCACCCTTAGTGGTTTCACAAGCCATGTTGAATCCATTTAGAACTACAGACTGCAGGAATGATTTGGTCTAGTAGATCGAGTTGCTCCACGACCCTTGATCGAATGATGTTGGCCAAGCTACCTGGACCAATTAACACACGTTTAACTCGAATTTTATGTACGAGTACAGATATTACCAGTGCGTTATTATGGAGCTGTATAATCCCTTCCGCGTCCTTGTCGTTGAAAGATAAAGTTCCTTTTGGCGTGTAATCTCAAGTTCGTTTCTCCCTAGTAATGGATACTTTGGTGCGTTTCAACACCGGCCCCTAAGGGGTATCGACTCCATAGATGATCATGTTGATGACGTGTTGAGGTTCTTCTTGCCCCGTCTGTCTGTCAGAACTCCTTTTCCTGAAATTAATCTTGGCTCGATCGCTCAAGAAATCTAGAAGATCTCCGTTATTGAATAGCCAGGCTACTTCCTCTCTCAGTTGCTAACAATCTTCCGTTTTGTGACCGTGAGTGCCATGATATTTGCATATTTGGTTAGGATCCCTTTAGGTTGGATCGGATTGTAGAGGTCGAGGCCATTTGGTATCTTTGTTGCACCCGGTAGCTGATACAAGAGTGGCAGTATCGACATTAAAGTTGTACTCCGATAGCCTCAGTGCTTCTTTATGCCCGATGGGCCTATCGAAGCTGATTTTGGTCATGAGTCCCCGGTTGCTTTGGCCTCAGTCATTTCTCCTTTCATATTTATGGGGTTCCGCCCAGATCCATTGATTCTTCTATCTCCATGATATGGCTGATAATCCCTGTTCGATCTTGGTTCGCGATCGATATCTCTTTTGACTCTGTCAAGAGCTCTAACGGGATAGACGGACCCCGAAGGGACCTCGAGCTGATCATCTTCGACTCTGATTTTCAATTGATACCGGTTATGTATGTCAGCCCATGTAACAGCCGGGTATTCTATTAAGTTTCTTTAGTTGCCGTGAAGCCATCAAGCTTCGAATATTGAGTCCCTGAGTGAAAGCTTGAACAACCCAATCATCAGCGACCGGCGGCAGATCTATTCGTTCAGTTTGAAGCCGGGACACGAACTCTTTGAGCATCTCGTTATCCTTTTGTTTGACTTTGAAAAGGTCTAATTTCCTAGTTTTGACCTTGACACCTGCATGTGCCTTTACAAAAGAATCTGCAAGCATAGCAAATGAGTCAATAGAAATAGGAGGTAAGTAGTGGTACCATATCATAGCTCTCTTTGACAGAGTCTCCCCAATTTTTTTCAACAGAACAGACTCGATCTCATCGTCCTTCAGGTCGTTCCCTTTGATAGCACACGTATACGAGGTAACATGTTCATTTGGGTCTGTCGTTCCGTTATACTTGGATATTTTGGGCATACGGAATTTCTTGGGGATCGATTTCGGAACCGCGCTTAGTGGAAAAGGTTTTTGCACGAACTTCTTGGAATCCAGGCCTTTTAACACCGGGAGTGCTCTTGGGATTTGGTATACCCTGAAATTATAGGTTTCTACCTTTTTGTCGTTTGTCTCGATTTTTTTCTCCCCTGATTCTATCCATTTTGTCAGTTCCTTGAGCATTTTTATAATTTCAAGGTTCGCCCCCGATTCATACTCATTTGACCTTCCTACGATTGATTCGTCCTTACAGGTAATTTCCCGGGAAGGACCGGGCTCAACCCTGTTCGGTACATGGCTTCGGTTTTGTAACTAGGCTATCGCTACCTGTTGAGCCTGCAACATTTCGAAGAGTATTCATAGGCTGATCCCGTCCCCTCCAACTTTTTGGGGTTTTCGAGTTACCGATCGGACTCCTTTATGAATGCTATTTTTGGGGTGGGGTCGGTAGGCGGGTCCGCATCAACAGCCACGTGTGAACTAGCGTCAACTCGATCTGCAATGGGGATCTCATTACCGGGCGCTATGTTGTTATTTTCACCTTGGTGACCGGACTCGTTGTCAACATGCAGAGGTGCCGATTGAGAGTGTGACATTTCTGTATTATAGCCTGGAATCAAAGACACTTCAAAGAGCAAGTGGGAAGCAGTGTGTGTGTTATGGAAATTTGTATCGAATAACCACTATTATCCTTAGCCCCGCGGTGGGCGCCAAACTGTTTACCCTCAAAATCAGATAGCAATTGAATTTATTCGCAGTTTTAAGGATATGTGATCTAATTTGATACAAAAATGAGAAGCCAAATTGAAATTAAAATTAATGATAAAAAATAAATGCAAACCACACAAGTTGGGCAGTGTTGGCCTTGTAGGTTGATTGCCCTTGGGCCAAGAAACGTTGCAATCGGGGTCAGAAAAAGAATACTCAAATAATAATCACTAAAGAGATTAGTATACTGCTTTTTTAATGATAAGGAATCTCCTCTGTACAAATAATTAGACCACCATTTATATAGTAGAGGAATCCTACTTTAGGTACAACTTTGTATAAGGTAAAAAATCTCCTGATTTTCTAATTAAGCAGTTCCATTGATTCGTGTCGAGATTTCCGCCGTGATGCTCGACATGTTACGGATATTTTAGCCTTCTGTTATTTTGGTTCGACGATCTTACCTTGAGCATGTTCGGGGTCAGGATCGGTTCTGAATAAGGGGTCAGTGTTCTCGAGGATAGACATTCTAACCTCATGTTCTGCTTCGATGAAACTCGGGGTCAATCTTCAACCCTTCGCGTTTCGATCCCGATCTACCGTACAATAATCGAACCCGATTTCGATCATATACAATAATTCATTCACAACTTACAAGATATAGGAAAATCTTCAAAGCATGCAGATGAATAAGTTCAACAAACTGCCATGGAATTATCTACTTGGATACAGTAAGCTTCATCAGTGGCAGTATTTTGCAGCTTAATGGAGTGATATTTGTATCAAATTATACATTATCCTGGGAAGTCTATGATAGTTACCGTATGTGTTTGTAAGCAAGTTGGCTATCTTCACTAGTAGAAGTAACCTTTATCCTCTATAATCCTCTTGTCAATGGTAAGTTGAAGGAAAAAAAGAAATTGATGATATGCTTTTTTCTTGAACGTACGTTCAAGATGATTAATTCACTTTGATAAAGCTGTGGTTTCTTAATCTGATATTACTAGTAAAGGCAGTGGAACCGATGACCTAAAGCAAATTTTGCGCTATATAATAGGTGTTCTTTTATATATATTAAGGGATGTAACAAAATTTTTATATATATGTTCACCGAGACTCGGAAGTTTTTGCCTAGATTGTGGATCTAATTATTATTATATATAAACTTGAGGTCGTTGTAGGAATCCATAAACTTAAAGTTCTCTAAAAAAAAATTTAATTTTACCTTTTATGTATAGTGTGTTGTTTTAACAAAGGGTATTTAATTGAACCCTTTATTGAAGGTAGCTCCATGCTTGAGAAAAAATTATAATTTTAGTTGAGTAGGACTAAGACAGAATACTTGGAGCGTAAGTTCAGTGGTGTGTCGGGGGAAACGGACATAGACATGAGGCTTGCTCAAAATTCATCCCCAAGAGAGGAAGCTTCAAATACCTTGGGTCGGTTATCCAGGGATGAGGAGATTGATGAAGATTTCACGCACCGTATAGGGGTGGGGTAGATGAACTAGAGGCTAGCATCTAGCGTCTTATGTGACAATAAGGTGCCTCCAAAACTTAAGGGTAAATTCTATAGAACGGTGGTTAGACTGGCCATGTTGTATGGGGATGAGTGTTGGCCAGTCAAGAATTCTCATATTAAGATTAAAGTAGCAGAAATGAGGATGTTGAGATGTATGCAGGGGCACACTAGGCTGGATAAGATTAGGAAAGAAGACATCAGGGTGAAGGTGGGTGTAGTTCCCATGGAGGACAAGATGCGGGAAACGAGGCTTAGATGGTTTGGACATGTGTAGAGGAGGAGCACGGATGCCCCGGTAAGGAGGTATCAATAGCTGTCTTTGTCGGGTATGAGGAGAGGCAGAGGGCGGCCTAAGAAGTATTGGAGAGAGGTGATCAAGCACGCTTGGCGCGGCTTCAGATTTTCAAGGACATGACCCTTGATAGGAAGGTTTGGAGGTCGAGCATTAGGGTTGAAGGTTAAAAGGCAGTTAAGCGTTTTTCTACTTCGTACTGGGTATTGGACTAGCCTAATAGTGTTTTGTCTTAGACTGCTAGTGGTTCATGTTGTGTCCATACCACTTCCTCGTGTTCGTAGTACTGTGCCATTGTTATTGTTTATTGTTATTTCTTGTCTTTCTACTTTCTAGTCCCTACGTTGCTAGTATTATCTTTCTGACTTCTGTTATTGTTACTGATCTACTGTCTCTTTTCGTCTTCTTAAACCGAAGGTCTATCGAAAACAGCCTCTTTACTCCTTCGGAGTAAGGGTAAGGTCTGCGTACACAATACCTCCCTAAACCCCATTGTAGAATTTTATTAGGTGGTTGTTGTTGTTGTTGTCGTCTACTTGTAAAGTTAACTGCTGTAAAACTAGTTTGATTATGATTGACATATTTGATTCTAAACTATTTGAGATGATGAATCTTTTGTGTATGAATCCTTATAATTATTACATTTGGTTAGAACCTATGATAGAAAATCCCTTAAATAATTTGATAGTTTCATGTGTCAAGTGCCAAATTATTTGGCCAGACAAAAGGAATCCAATACAATTCAACCTAACACATAAACCAAGTGACAAAACTAGTAAGCAAATGAAATTTGATGGTACTTAAATTGTAGAATTGGTAAAAATGGCTTAGCAAGATTGTTTTTGACCAACTCTATGTTATCCTTTTCCGTGGTCCCAACACTTCCTCGAACCGAAATATTTCTTTATTGTTTAAGGTTTTGGTACACCAACTAAAAATATTATTCAATTATATTTTTTATCAAAATGGCCTTGTTTTCTTGATAAGCAATTGATGAGTATATGTCTGCTTGGAATAGCGAAGATGAAAGTGAAAAGAACTAGCCTCTCTCTAATTTCAAACTAACCAAACAGCCACTCAGCTATGGCCACATTCCCTCTCCCAGATAGGGACCCCTCATCAGAATACCATCGGAACCCCCCCCCCCCCCCCCCCCCC
>MCJB01026594.1:2896-21653 GCA_002018475.1 Nicotiana obtusifolia | reverse complement strand
GCCGCCCCCCCTCCCCCCCGCCCCCCTCTTTCCCCTTCCACTCTATATTCTCTCTACTCACAGACCAAAGTCATGAAACCTTGCACCAATTCATGCAAGGTCATGAATCATGACACAAAATCGTCTCTTTTGTCTTCTGATCCCGCGAATCTCGCCGGTTTCTCCCAGTTTCATCATACGAATTCAAAAGTCTCAGTTTCAAAACCTAGAATCAAAGATGAAACTTCGAATCTTCAGATTTCCTTATGCTGCAGCCAAATTAGAGCATGTATGACAAATCTCAGGATTTCATTATGTTTATTTGAATACCAGAGGTCAAATGCAATGACCTCTGGGTTTTCGGTCTTTGTCCGATGGTTTTCTCGCCTGCAACGGCTGTCTCCCACTCAGGTAAATCCCCACATGATTTTCCCTATAATATCTTTGATTTTCACTCATTTGCTCGCATCATCAATCTCTTCATCACTCTCCATTATCAATTTTGAATTTGGCTGAACCTTAGAGGCATTGAATGCCACTATAAGAGGAGCCTTCAATGCTCTCACCCAACAACACAAGATACTCGCAAAATCTCCTAACAAACATAGAAATATCAATTTTTAGTCTTGAGTAGCAAAATCGAGCTAGGGTTTTTTTAACTAGCTTTTGATTTCTTTCTAATTCTAAGCTCTACACTGGTCGAAGTTTAAGTATATGGTTCTTAACGGCTGAGAATGACTCTCGTTTGGTTTGCTGCCTAAAAGAAGGCCAGTGAACCTCGACCTTTTCTTCTCTTTTAATCATTTAATTGAAAGCATGCTTGTTTTGGTGTCTCTTGTTAATTAACTGTCTTTAATATGTTATGGTTGATTATCTCTACATATTTATCATTAATCCATAACTGATCGCTAAACTCTAGAGATATAAGCTTCTTAATATTCTGAAATCAGAATTATGTACTAATTAGTTATTCTGGTAATCTCAATGAACATGTCTTTGAATAACTTATATATTATTAAGCTTCTGAGAATAACAATGGAACTTTTAAATGATCTCATATAATTATCTTAATTTTCTGGTGTTTTGTTGTAGTTCTCATATGCGCCGTATTAGTTTGCCTTAGTGTTACTGGTCTTATTCACTTGATAACTAGCCTAATTTGGAGATGAATACATAAGGTTAAGTATAGAGGTGTCACTTTAATTTAAGTACAGTGGTTTATAATGCTTGAGTTGTTTTTTTCCCTAATGTTTTCTGTGATT
The DNA here is from genome assembly GCA_002018475.1 of Nicotiana obtusifolia. Lineage (NCBI taxonomy): Eukaryota > Viridiplantae > Streptophyta > Magnoliopsida > Solanales > Solanaceae > Nicotiana > Nicotiana obtusifolia. The sequence continues at coordinate 20,412 of MCJB01026594.1, read as the reverse complement.
CTGTAACTCTAGATAAACCAGTGCAGAAGTCTTTTGTCAGCTCCCATAATTATTTGATCACATCTGTAAGTTTCATTGTCTGAGATAATGCTTTAAAGTAACTACAATAAGTTCTAATGAATCTCTGTATTGAAGTTTTTTGGGCTGTCATGCCTAGAAACCTGATTGAAGTTGCATATTTTGAATTCGGTATTGCTAAATTTTATCATGACAGATTAATCTACTTAATTATAACTGAACCATGCTTACCTAGTATAAATCTTTCACTATTCTGGACCACCATAATGACAATGTTAGTCTAAATCCATGTTGTTTGGTATTCAATAATGTTGTAAGGTTGTAGTCTGGTTAGCATGTAACATTTACATATTTGAATGCCATTTGTTGGAAGTTATGAACTCATCCCTGTCTCAGAAGGGAACTGTTGCTTGTATATCATGTTTGTGACCGTACTTCCATATCATTGAAACCTACTAATTTTGCTGCAGTTTACCCATGGACTTAGGAGAGGCCCTTTGATGTCTATCTGCCATGTTCGAGTGCAGGACTGTATATTTAACTTCTAACCAACCTAGATGGAATGAAGATCTCTTCAGAGGTCATGTTACTTATTTAAGTAAATGTATTTGCCGATCCATGTCTCTTAAGAACCCTGAAGTGGACTGTCAACTCTTACACTTAGTAATAAGTGGAGTGCTAGTCTATGGGTAGATTCCCATTAAGTGTATATATGATTAAATACATGATTACAGCTAATGATCTTCATAAGTATGAACCTTCCAGTAGGATTAGTGAGGCTAATACACATGATATCTCATATGCTCCTTTGAACTACATGACCTACTTGTTCTGAGTTCTTATATTAGCATGTTGGTGTTTTGTCATTACCTGCCAGCACCCATAACTAATTTTGTTGAGTACTCTCAAGCCTAATTAAGTACATGACGTTGTATTATATGTTTGTATGTGAACCATGATCTCTTATGATATTATCTACAGTATTCTGAACAGCTATTTACAAACAAAAAAAAAAGTACATCTCCTTGTGTGTTGTCATTACTGCTATATTGGAATTTACGTTGAGAGCCTCAGTAGCAATTAAACCTATAGGGAAGAGTGAGTGTGAGTATTTAGGGATATTTAGGAGTAGAATTTAGTTCTTGGGTAGGATATTCCCCCGACAGAAGCATGGCTCGGAGTCCTTGAGACCCTTGTAAACTTTGAAGTGCTAGGGATCCAAAGGGTATCTTAGCCATTAACGGAATTCTACCTTAAGCACTTAATCTATTGACATTTGCTAATCTCTTTAGGTTTAGTGTTAAATGGAAATAAAGGTTTCACTATAAATTTCTTTGCTTTGTGTGACTTCACATTAATTTGCATTCCTAACTGTTATTGATTATCACAACTTTGTCTTGGGCTTATATTGGTGTTACTTAGTTTAAGTACCACATTGGGCCATATATCTAATAACCTTCTTTCTTCTTTTTTTTCGCATGTGTCTGAGTTGGGACTGCCGAGTTCTAAAATAACTCAAGCCCAAGTACTTGCCTGAACTTTGGAGTCATCGGAGCTGCTGCTGTTTGTTTTCGCTGACTACTAGGCCTAATCCCTTTCAGGCCCAAAATTATGAGTCCATTCCTTTTCCTTCACAACTCTTATAAGTTTATTATTATTCTTATGTGTATTAACAATAACGATATTGATTGAATATTTTGCTTTATTTCTTTGAAATATAGTAATAACCTAGGCAAGCCTTAAAGACGTAGGTAAAAACCAAGATACAACATAGTAGTAATTAATTCTAATTGTTAATCATTTTTATTATCCAACTTATGTTTTTTCTTACTAAAGATCTTCATGGAGTTTTGAAACTAAGACAGATTTGCAAAGTCAACATCCTTCTCTTTTTAAAACAAGAAGAAACCGAAAACCCAAAAAATGATTTCCAAAAGTGGGTTGTCTATATAGACACTACTGCAATTAAGGATCTTTCAAACGGTTTGAATTTGAATATGAGATTTGAAACCAAATTTTCAAGGAATATCTAAACCCCATTTTCCAAATAATTTTACTTTACATAAACAGACATGTTGTTTTCGAAATCAATATTTTAAAACTCAACCCATTTATTAGTAGAGCAAGTGTTATAAACTCAATTTTTCTAAACACTTTTCAATTGTATAAACATTTTTCAAAGTCATTCCTCTCAAATAAAACTCACATTTTGAAAATATATACACTACTTCTATCTCAAAATTGATAAGTTTTACAACATAACATAAGGTAAGCCATAAACGTTTAAGCACTAACTAAGTAGATGTAGACATCTAAATTCTCCGAACCTAGTCCAAATCCTATGGAGCTACCTTAGGTAGATTCTAGGGGGCGCCTAATACCTTTCCCTTAGAAGAACAAGAACCTTGTCACGACCCAAATCTCACATGTCGTGATGGCGCCTATCGCAATGCTAGGCAAGCCAACAATCACAATAAACCACGCCGCTTTAAATTTGGAAACATAGTAATATAAGTTCAAGAGTAAAATCTCATAAATACTGATAAGAAAATACCGCGACTCAATACAATATCCCCCAAAATCCGGGTGCCACTGAGTACAAGAGCTTCTAAATAACAACATAGTCTGACTGCTAAAAACACTGTCTAGAAAGATAGAATAGTACAAGTAAATGAAAAGAAGGTGGAGTCCAGGTCTGTGGACACCAAGGCAACTTCCTCGATAGTCTACGAAAGATAAAGCTCCAAAAGCTAGTAGCCACCGTACCTGGAAGTACCTGGATCTACACACGAAGTGCAGAGTGTAGTATGAGTAAAACCGACCCAATGTACTCAATAAGTAACAAGACTAACCTTGGGCTAAAAGTAGTGACGAGCTCAACAGGTACAGTCCAAGTACATAATTAACAGTACCGAAATGTAGACATGCTTTCAAGTTTTATCAGTTTAAGCTCAAAACAGATAAAATTTGCCAAGTATGAATGAAATGAGGAATGATACATCTCTATATCTACATGTCAATTATGCATGCCAACTTTAGTGCAACGCAATGATAAAATCATATGCATACTCTCGGAGTATCAATTCACTCAGTCCTCCTAGTCACTCAATCCTTACAGTCGCTCAGTCCTCGATAATCACACTCACAATCGCACTCGCACTCGCACTCGCACTCGCACTCGCACTCGCACTCGCACTCGCACTCGCGCTCGCGCTCGGCACTCGCATTCCCAATCACACTCAGTAAGTACTTGCGCTCACTGTTGGTATGTCAGACTCTAGAGGGCCGAATCCTGCCCAAGCGCTAAAATAAGCCGAAATGGCATGAGTCAATAAAGACTGTTGCGGCGTGCAGCCCGATCCCATAAATATCCTCACAATCAGGCCTTCAGCCTCACTCAGTCATCAATCTCTCCAGTCTCTCGGGCTCATGAATGTCATGACAATAAGACCAAACAATGATGATATGCTGTATCAATATATGGCAACAGAGACTGAGATATGATATGCAAATAATAGATGTGACTGAGTACATAATTTCAATTTAAGCAAGTAATTCAATAGCAACACGACCTCTTTGGGTCCCAACAGTACCAGCATATAGCCTAAGCATGATTTCTAACATGAATCACAACTCAATATCTCTAACACATGGAGAATATATGGATAATGACAAATTTATTTGACTACACAGTTCCACAGAATCGACCAAGTCACAATTCCTACGATGCTCACCTACACATCTGTCACCTAACATGTGTGTCACCTCAACACCCGACCACATAACACGTAATTCAGGGATTCATACCCTTAAAATAAAGTTTAGAAGTGTTACTTACCTCAAACCGTGTGAATCTCTACTCCAACAAGGCCTTGCCTCACGAATCGTTCTCTGAACGACTCGAATCTAGCCACAAACAAATCGATACAATCAACACAAGCTATAGGAATCAGTTCGATATGACAAAGGTAAGTTCGTAAACAAAAGTCAAAAAGTCAACCCCGGGTCCATGTCTCAGAATCTAACAAAAGTTACCAAATCCAAATACCCATTCAATAATGAGTCCAACCATACCAAAATTGTCCAAATTCGACACCAAATCGCCACTCAAATACCCAAATCTTACTCTCCAATCCCTAGTCTAAAATTCCTTAAATTCCACCTTAAAACACAGAAACTAGGTGGAAAATTCAATGGGTATTCAATATTAATGGGTAAAAATAACCAAAAGTGTCTTATTCCAGAAATCCCGTGAAATCCCTCTCAAAAATCGCCTCCAACCGAGCTTGCAAAGTCCCAAAATGAGAAAATCTCGGAAACCCTTCGAAATATAATCTGCCCAGGCCTTTCGCACCGGCGAAGCCAGGGGTCGCACCTCTGATCCCGCTTTTGCAGAGGAAACATCGCTTTTGCTAATCCTACTAAACGCCCAACCATGCGCACCTGCAGTCCCCTTTTCGCACCTGCGGGGCTGCATCTGAGAATAACCTATCGCTTCTACGATCACTGCCCCAAATTGCCCAACTCCGCTTCTGCGGAAAACCTTGCGCAGATGCGTGCTCGCTTCTGCTGGCCTCTACTCCCCACCTTCACTCCCCAGCTCCCTTCTCATATCTCTCATTTGCGTGCACCAGGCCGCATCTGCAGCTCCGCACCTGCGGCCCTTTTCACGCAGGTGCAGTTGCATCAGACATCAGCATCCTCAACAAATCATCCCAGTCCAATATCAATCCGATTTCGACCCGAATCACTTCCGAGGCCCTCGGGACCTCAACCAAAAATAAGTCCCAAAATATCATACGAAGCATGTGATCACCGCATCTGAAGCAACAGCCTATGGCCTGGTAGGAATAGCATAGAATCGAGCCTAACCACTGCCTGATCGGCCTCCCTCTCTAGGGCGACCTCTAGCTGCCTGGGCCTCTCCCCGAGCTGCCTGGGCAGATGGTGAAGTAACTAGTGCAAAAGTCACAGCCTGACCCCTCTGTTGAACTGGACCTCCAAAGCGACGGGAACACTGTCTCCACACATGCCCAAACTCCCCGCACTCGAAGCAACTCCCCATTGGTGGTGGGGACTGAATCGGTTACTGTGGTAGGACTACCCTCCGGAAGAAACACCGCTGAAAACCACCCGAACCACGAGGCCTCTTGGCCTCCCTCTCGTCACGCTCTTAACGACGGACCAGCCGTAACCGTCAAGCAATATCAACCACCTCATCAAACCTAGCACCTGATGCATTCTCCCGAGTCATAACAAAACGCAACCCATAACTGAGGCCATCAATAAACCTCTTAATCTCCTCTCTCTATCTCTCTCTATGGGAACCAACCAAATAACGTGACGAGCTAACTCTGAATATCTCATTTCGTACTGGGTCACGGACATACCCTCCTGGCGTAGCTGCTCAAACTGCCTATGCAGCTCCTCCATGTGGGTCGGTGGCACAAACTTCTACAATAAGAGAACGGAGAACTCGTGCCATGAAAGTGATGCAGCATCGGCTAGCCTGCTCCACTCATAGGCCTCCCACCATCTAAAGGCTTCCCCCGTCAGCTGAAAAGTAGTAAATGAGACCCCACTAGTCTCTAGAATACCTGCATGCGAAGAATCCGCTGGCACGTATCCAAGAACTCATGAGCATACTCTAACTCAGCCCCACTAAATGATGGAGGCTTAACCCTCTCTAGTCTCTTCTGCTCCTCATCACTCATAATAGGGTCCGCCTAGGCCTGAGCAACTGCAACTGACTAGGCTGGTAGTACCCCCAATTTTTGAAGTCCCTCCATCACCTGCTCTGGAGTACGGGCGACGGGAGTCTGAGCACCTTCCCCGGCCTAAGAAGTGGCTGGTGCGGTCAGAACTGAAACTGCCTCAGCAAGGCTAGTGCATACAGTCAATATCTGGGCCAAAGCCTCCAGAAGGCCTGGAATCACAATGGGCACAGCTAGTGCCTAAGCTGGTCCTACCGGCTCAACCACATCTAGAATCTACTCTTAGCCGAAGCAACTAGTTGGCCAACACGTGTTGCTTTAGCTGCTGCATGAGCTGCACCTCAGCCTCTACCGCAGCCCCGGCCTTTCATGGCCCTAGCTGGTGGTAATGGTGGTTGTTCGCCTGGTCTGGTAGCATGTGTCCTTGCCATCTGTGAGAGAATAGAATAACAAAGGTTTAGTTTTCGGAATCAACAAATTCGCACGACAAGAATACAAGAAAAAAGCGTTCCTAATGGTTCGGCAGCCTCACGAAGATCCGCAAGACTCTACTAAACCTGTTCATGACTCGTGAGACCTATGTAACCTAGGCTCTGATACCAACTTGTCACGACCCAAATCTCATATGTCGTGACGGCGCCTATCACAATACTAGGCAAGCCGACAATCACAATAAACCACGTTGCTTTAAATTTGGAAACATAGTAATATAAGTTCAAGAGTAAAATCTCATAAATACTGATAAGAAAATACCGCGACTCATTACAATATCCCCCAAAATTCGAGTGTCAGTGAGTACATAAGCATCTAAATAACAACATAGTCTGATTGCTAAAAACACTGCCTTGTAAGATAGAACAGTACAAGTAAATGAAAAGAAGGTGAGTCCAGGTCTACGCATGCCAAGGCAGCTACCTCGATAATCTCCGACAGATAAAGCTCCAAAAGCTAGCAGTCGCCGTACCCGGAAGTACCTGAATATGCACACGAAGTGCAGAGTGTAGTATGAGTACAACCGATCCAATATACTCAATAAGTAACAAGACTAACCTTAGGCTGAAAGCAGTGACGAGCTCAACAGGTACAGTCCAAATATAAAACTAACAGTACAGAAATATAGACATGCTTTCAAGTTTATCAGTTTAAGCTCAAAACAGATAAAATTTTCCAAGTATGAATGTAATGAGGAATGATACATCTCTATATCTACCTTTCAATTATACATCCCAAGTATAATGCAACGCAGTGATAAAATCATATGCATACTCTCGGAGTATCAATTCACTCAGTCCTCACAGTCACTCAATCCTTACAGCCACTCAATCCTCACAGTCACTCAGTCCTTACAATCACTCAGTCCTCCCAATCGCTCGACACTCGCACTCGCACTCGCACTCGCGCTCGGCACTCGCACTCCCACTTAGTAAGTACTTGCGCTCACTGTTATGTCAGACTCTAGAGGGGCGGATCCTGCCCAAGCGCTAAAATAAGCCAATCATCGCATGAATCAATAAATTCTGCTACGGCGCGCAACCTGATCCCATAAATATCCTCATAATCAGACCCTCGGCCTCACTCAATCATTAATCTCTCCAGTCTCTCGGGCTCACGAATATCATGAAAATCAGCCCAATCAATGATAATATGATGTATAAATATATGGCAACAAAGACTGAGATATGATATGCAAATGATAGATGTGACTGAGTACATAACTTCAATTAAGCAAGTAATTCAACAGCAACACGACCTCTATGGGTCCCAACAATACCAGCATATAGCCTAAGCATGATTTCCAACATGAATCACAGCTCAATATCTCTAACACACGGAGAATATATGGATAATGACAAGTTTATTTAACTATACAGTTCCACAAAATCGATCGAGTCACAATTCCTACGGTGCATGCCCACACTCTTGTCACCTAGCATGTGCATTACCTCACACCCGACCACATAACACATAATTCAGGGATTCGTACCCTCAGAAACAAGTTTAGAAATGTTACTTACCTCAAACCGTGCGAATCTCTACTCTAACAAGCCCTTGCCTCGAGAATCGGCCTCTGAACGACTCGAATCTAGCCATAAACAAATTGATAAAATCAACACAAGCTATAGGAATCAATTCCATATGACAAAGCTAAGTTCTTAAACAAAAGTCAAAAAGTCAACCCTAAGCCCACATCTTGAAATCCAACAAAAGTGATAAAATCTGAACACCCATTCAATAACGAGTCCAACCATACCTAAATTACCCAAATCCAACACAAAATTCCCTAAATTCCACCTTAAAAACACATAAACTAGGTGGGAAATTCAATGGGTATTCTATATTAATGGGTAAAAATAACCAAAAGTGGCTTACCTCTAAAAATCCCGTGAAATTCCTCTCAAAAATCGCCTTCAACCGAGCTTGCAAAGCCCCAAAATGAGAAAATCTCGAAAACACTTCGAACTATAATCTGTCCAGGCCTTTCGCACTTGCGAAGCCAGGGGTCGCACCCGTGATCCCGCTTTAGCTAAGGAAATATCGCTTCTGCGAAGCCCACTAAATCCCCGGCCATGTGCACCTGCGGTCCCCTCTTCGCACCTGCGGGGCCGCATCTGCGAACAACCTATCGCTTCTGCGATCACTGCTGCAAATTGCCCAACTCTGCTTCTGCGGAAAATCTTGCGCAGATGCGCGCTCGCTTTTTCTGGCCTCTACTCCGCACCTGCACTCCCCAGCTCCCTTCTCATACCTCGTATCCGCCTGCACCTGGCCGCATCTGCAGCTCCGCACTTGCGCCCCTTTTCTCGCAGGTGCAGTTGCACAAGACATCAGCATCCTCAACAATTCATCCAAGTCCAATATCAATCCGATTTCGACGCAAATTACTCTCGAGGCCCCCAGGACCTCAACCAAAAACAAGTCCAAAACATCATACGCGCTCGCTCGAAGCGTCAAATCACATCGAAAAATGCTAAAACCGCGAATTGCACATCGATTCAAGCCTAATGAATTTATGAACTTTCTAACTTTCAAAACCAATGACGAAACATACCAAACTGACTCCAATTGACTTCAAATTTTGCACACAAGTCATAAATGACACAACGGACCTATTTTAATTCCCGGAACTAAAATCCGAGTTCGGTAACCATAAAGTCAACTCTCGATCAAACTTCTCAACTCTCAAAACTTCTAATTTTTCAACTTTCGCCATTTCAAGCCAAAATCACTTACGCACCTCCAAATAAATATCAAGACAAACTCGTAAGTCCAAAATCTCCATGAGGCGCTATCAGAACCATCAAAACTCCATTACGGAGTCGTTTACACATAATTCAACATCTGGTAAACTCTTTCAACTTAAGCTTCCAACCTTGGGACTAAGTGTCCCAATTCGTACGGAAACATCCCCGGAACCGAGCCAACCACCCCGGAAAGTTACATTACATCAAATGAATGTAAAATAAGCAATAAATGGGAGAACGGTGCTACAATACTCAAAACGACCGACCGAGTCGTTACATCCTCCCCATCATAAATAAAAGTTCATCCTCAAATGGGTATAGAATCATACCTGGAGTCTCAAATAGGCGTGGATATCTGCTCTGCATCTCCCGCTCGGACTCCCAAGTAGCCTCCTTGACTGCGTCTCTCGACTGCACCTTCACTGAGCTGTGTTCTTTGACCTCAACTTTCGAACCTGCCTATCCAAAATGACCAACGGCTCCATATTATAAGTCAAATCACCATTGAACTTAACTGTGCTGAAGTCTAAAACATGAGATGGATCGCCGACATACTTCTAGAGCATGGATACATGAAACACTGGATTAACACTCGATAGACTAGGCTGCAACGCAAGCCTGTAAGCCACCTCTCCAATCCTCTCAAACACCTCAAAAGGCCCAATATACCGAGGGCTTAACTTGCCCTTCTTCCCGAACCTCATAACTCCCTTCATGGGTGAAACTCTAAGTAGTGCCTTCTCTCCCACCATGTAAGCAACATCATGAACCTTCCGATCGATGTAGCTCTCCTGTCTAGACTACGCCGTGCGAAGCCGATCCTGAATCAACTTAACCTTGTCCAAAGCATCCTGAACCAAGTTAGTACCCAATCGCCTAGCCTCACCCGGCTCAAACCAACCCATCGGAGACTGACAATGTCTCCCATACAAAGCCTCATATGGAACCATCTGAATGCTCGATTGGTAGCTGTTGTTGTAGGCAAACTCTGCAAGTGGCAAAAACTGATCCCAAGAACCCCCAAAATCTATGACACAAGCGCATAGCATATCCTCTGAAATTTGAATAGTGCACTCGGGCTATCCATCAGTCTAAGGGTGGAATGTTGTACTTAACTCAACCCGTGTGCCTAACTCTCGTTGCACTGCTCTCCAAAACTACGATGTAAACTGAGTGCCCCGTTCTATAATGATGGACACCGGCACATCGTGAACGCGAACAATCTCGCGGATGTAGATCTCAGCCAACCGCTCTGAAGAATAGGTAGTCCCGACTAGAATGAAATGCGTAGACTTGGTCAACTGATCCACAATCACCCAAATAGCATCAAACTCCCTCGAAGTCTGTGGGAGCCCAACTACAAAATCCATGGTGATACGCTCCCATTTCCACTCCATAATCTCAAGCCTCTAAAGCAATCTGCCTGGTCTCTGATGCTCGTACTTCACATGGTGACAATTTAGGCACCAAGCTAAAAAACCCCACTACATCCTTCTTCATCCTCCTCCACCAATAGTGTTGCCTCAAGTCATGATACATCTTTGCGGCACCCGGATGAATGGAATACCGTAAACTATGGGCCTCCTTAAGAATCAACTCACGTAGCCCATCTTCATTGGGCACAAATCTGACCCTGTATTCGCAACACCCCATCATCCCCGATAGTAACCTCCTTGGCATCATCGTGCTGACCCGTATCCTTAAGGACAAGAAAATGAGGATCATCATATTGACGCTCTCCGATGTGATCATATAAGGAAGACCGAGAAACCACAGAAGCTAGAACCTGATTGGGCTCCGAAACATCTAACCTCACAAACTGATTGGCCAAGGCCTGAACATCTAATGCAAACGGTCTCTATCCAACAGGAATAAATGCAAGCTACCCATACTCACCGCCTTTCTACTCAAGGCATCAGCCACTACGTTGGTCTTCCCGGGATGATACAAAATGGTAATATCATACTCCAACCATCTCCGCTATCTTAAATTTAGATCCTTTTGTTTGAACAAGTGCTGGAGACTCCGATGATCCGTAAATACCTCACAAGACACACCGTAGAGATAATGCCTCCAAATCTTCAATGAATGAACGATGGCTGCCAACTCCAAATCATGAAAAAGGTAGTTCTTTTCGTAGGGCTTCAGCTGGCGGGAAGCATAAGAAATCACCCTACCCTCCTGCATCAATACACACCCAATACCAATCCGAGAAGCATCACAATACACTATATAAGAGCCTGACATTAAAGGCAAAGCTAGAATTGGAGTTGCGGTCAAGGCAGTCTTGAGCTTCTGAAAGCTCTCCTCATACTCATCTGACCACCTGAATGGAACACCCTTCTGGGTCAACCTGGATAAAGGCACCGCAATGGATGAGAAACCCTATACGAAGCAACGATAATATCCGACCAATCCGAGAAAACTCCAAATCTCAGTAGCTAAAGACGATCTAAGCCAATTCTGAACTACCTCTATCTTCTTTGGAACCACCTTAATCCCCTCATTGGACACCACGTGCCCCAAGAACGCCACTGAACTAAGCCAAAACTCACACTTGGATAACTTGGCATAAAGTTTCTCCTTGCTCAACCTTTGTAGCACAATACTCAAATGATGTGCATGCTCCTCCTAGCTACATGAGTACACTAGGATATCATCAATAAATTCTATAACAAGCAAATCAAGATATGGCTGGAATACATTGTTCGTCAGATGCATGAATGTTGCTGGTGCAGTTTTCAGCCCAAAAGACATCAGAAGGAACTCATAGTGACCATAGCGGGTCCTGAATGTTGTCTTCAAAAGAGTCCCGAATCTTTAACTGGTGATACCCAGACCTCAAATCAATCTTAGAGAACACTCTAGCTCCCTGAAGCTGGTCAAATAAATCATCAATGCGCGGAAAAGGATACTTGTCCTTGATTCTAACTTTATTCAACTGCCTATAGTCGATGCACATCTGCATAGTTCCATCCTTCTTCTTCACAAACAGAGCTGGTGCACCCCAAGGTGACACACTAGGCCTAATGAAACCATTATCAAGAAGCTCCTGAAGCTGCTCCTTCACTTCCTTCAACTCTGTTGGTTCCATATGATACGGAGGAATAGAAATGGGCTGAGTGTCCAACACCAAATCAATACCAAAATCAATATCGCTATCGGGTGGCATGCCCGGCAGGTCTACAGAAAACACATCCGGAAAGTCTCGCACTATCGGAACAGAATCAATAGTAGGAGTATCAGCACCAACATCTCTCACAAAGGCCAAATATGACAGACACCCATTCCCAACCATCCGTTGGGCCTTCAGATGTGAAATTGCCCTGCTGGGAACATAATCTAGAGAACTTCTCCACTCGATCCTTGGCAACCACGTAAATGCCAACGTCACGGTCGTAACGTGTCAATCCAGAATAGTATGACATGAAAACAACCAATCCTTACCCAAAATAATGTCAAAATCAACCATACTAAGTAATAAGAGATCAACTTTAGTCTCCAAGCCTCCAATGGTCACCACACACGACCGATACACACGGTCCACAACAATGGTATCGCCTACCAATATTGATATATGAACAGGTAAAACTTAGGACTCACGGGGCATATCCAAATAACGAGTAAAATAGGATAATACATAGGAATAAATAGAACCAGGGCCAAATAATGTAGAAGCATCCCTGTGGCACATTGAAATAATACATGTGATCACTATAGCTGAAGCAACAGCCTCTAGCCTAGTAGGAATAGCATAAAATCGAGCCTGACTGTCACCTGATCGGTCTCCCCCTCTAGGGCGGCCTCTAGCTGCCTAGGCCTTACCCCGAGCTGGCTGGGTGGGTGGTGAAGTAACTGGTGTGGAAGTCATAGCCTAACCCCTCCGCTGACCTACAAAGCGACGGGGACAGTGTATCCACACATGCCCAAACTCTCGGCACTCGAAGCAACCCCCGCTGGTGGTAAACTGAATCAGGCCTCGAGAACCAGAATAACTGCTAGAAGGACCTGGCGCTGATGAACCCTGAACCGATGCAGCACAGGATGAACACTAAGCTGGGAGAGCACTGAAGATGACTGACCCAGACCGGTACTATATGAACCATGGCTAGCTGATGCACCATGATAAACTGGATGAGCCATCAAAGCGGACCTGTAAGGACGATCCCTGCTGTGGTAGGACTTCCCTCCGGAAGAAACCGCTGAAACCACCCGAACCACGAGGCCTCTTGGCCTCCCTCTCCTCATGCTCCTGACTATGGACCAGCTCTAGCCATCGGGCAATATCAACCACCTCATCAAACCTAACACCTGACGATTCTCCCGAGTCATAGCAAAACGCAACCCATAGCTGAGGCCATCAATGAACCTCCTAATCCTCTCTCTCTCTCTCTCTCTCTCTCTCTCTCTCTCTCTCTCTCTCTCTGTGGGGACCAACCAAATTGCATGACGAGCCAACTCAGAAAATCTCATCTCGCACTAGGTCAAGGACATACCCTTTTGGAGTAGCTGCTCAAATTGCTTATGTAGCTCCTCTCTGGGGGTCAATGGCACAAACTTAATTAAGAAGAGAACGGAGAACTCGTGCCATGAAAGTGGTGTAGCATCAGCTGGCCTGCTCCCTCATAGGCCTCCCACCATCTAAAGACTGCCCTCGTCAGCTGCAAAGTAGTAAATGAGACCCCACTAGTCTCCAGAATACCCGCCGTGCAAAGAATCCGCTGGCACCTATCCAAGAAGTCCTGAGCATCCTCCAACTCAGCCCCACTGAATGATGGAGGCGACAAGAGAGATTTGGGAGGTTTAAGCCTCCCAAATCTCTCTTGTCTCTTCTGCTCCTCATCACTCATAACCGGGACCCACTTGGTCTTAACAACTACAACCGGCTGGGCTGGTAGTACTCCTGGTGTCTGAAGTCCCTGCATCACCTGCTCTGAAGATCGGGCGGTGGGAGTCTGAGCACCTCCCCCGGCCTAAGAAGTGGCTGGTGTGATCGGAAGTGAAATTGCTTGAGAAAGGCTAGTACAAACAGTCAATATCTAGGTCAGAGCCTCCTGAAGGCCTGGATTCATAATGGACACAACTGGTGCCTGAGCTAGTCCCACCGGCTCAACCATATCTGGAATCCGCTCCTTAGCCGGAGCAACTGGTGGGTCTACAGGTGCTGCTCTAACTGTAGTACGAGCTGCACTTCGGTCTCTACCGTAGCCCCGGCCTCTCCTAGCCCTAGCTGGTGGAACTAGTGGCCATCCGCCTGGTCCGCTAGCATATGTCCTCTCCATCTGTAAGGGAATAGAATAACAAAAGTTTAGTTTCCGGAATTAACAAATTTGCACGACAAGAATACAAGAAAGTGAAGCTTACCTAATGGTTCGGCGGCCTCTCAAAGATAGGTATAGACGTCTCCGTACCGATCCACAAGACTCTACTAAACTTGCTCATGACTCGTGAGACCTATAGCACCATAGTCTGAATGCTAAAAACAATGTATAGAAAGATAGAATAGTACAAGTAAATGAAAAGAAGGAGAGTCCAGGTCTGCGGACACCAAGGCAACTTCCTCGATAGTCTACGACAGATAAAGCTCCAAAAGCTAGTAGCTACCGTACCCGGAAGTACCTGGATCTACACACGAAGTGCAGAGTGTAGTATGAGTACAACCGACCCAATGTACTCAATAAGTAACAAGACTAACCTTGGGCTAAAAGCAATGACGAGCTCAACAGGTACAGTCCAAATACAAAATTAACAGTACCGAAATGTAGACATACTTTCAAGTTTTATCAGTTTAAGCTCAAAACAGATAAAATTTGCCAAGTATGAATGAAATGAGGAATGATACATCTCTATATCTATATGTCAATTATGCATGCCAACTTTAGTGCAACGCAATGATAAAATCATATGCATACTCTCGGAGTATCAATTCACTCAATCCTTACAGTCGCTCAGTCCTCCTAATCGCTCGGCACTCACGCCTGCACTCGCACTCGCACTCGCGCTCAGTAAGTATCTGCACTCACTATTGGTATGTCAGACTCTAGAGGGGCGGATCCTACCCAAGCGCTAAAATAAGCTAATCATCGCATGAATCGATAAAGCCTGTTGCGGCGTGCAGCCCGATCCTATAAATATCCTCACAATCAGGCCCTCGGCGTCACTTAATCATCAGTCTCTCCAGTCTCTCGGTCTCACGAATATCATGACAATTAGCCCAATCAATGATGATATGATGTATCAATATATGGCAACAAAGACCATGATATACAAATGATAGATGTGACTGAGTACATAATTTCTATTTAAGCAAGTCATTCAAAAACAACACGACCTATGTGGGTCCCAACAGTATAAGCATATAGCCTAAGCATGATTTCTAACATGTATTACAACTCAATTTCTCTAACACATGGAGAATATATGGATAATGACAAGTTTATTTGACTACATAGTTCCACGGAATCGACCGAGTCACAATTCCTACGCTACACGTCCACACGCCCGTCACCTAGCATGTGCGTCACCTCAACACCCGACCATACAACACGTAATTCAAGGATTCATACCCTCAGAACCAAGTTTAGAAATGTTATTTACCTCAAACCTTGCGAATCTCTACTTTAACAAGCCTTTGCCTCACGAATCGGCCTTTGAACAATTCGAATCTAGCCATAAACAACTCGATATAATTAACACAAGCTATAGGAATCAATTCCATATGATAAAGCTAAGTTCTTTAAAAAAAGTCAAAAAGTCAACTCCCCGCCCACATCTCGGAATTCAACAAAAGTTACAAAATTTGGACACCCATTCAATAACGAGTCTAATCATACCAAAATTGCCCAAATTCCACCTAAAAACACATAACTAGGTAGGAAATTCAATGGGTATTCAATATTAATGGGTAAAAATAACCAAAAGTGGCTTACCTCCAGAAATCCCGTGAAATCCCTCTCAAAAATTGCCTCCAACAAAGCTTGCTAAGTCCCAAAATGAGAAAATCTCATAAACCCTTCGAAATATAATCTACCCAGGCCTTTCGCACTTGCAAAGCCAGAGGTCGCACCCGCGATCCCGCTTTGTGGAGGAAATATCGCTTTTGCGAATCCCACTAAACCATTGATCATGCGCACCTGCGGCCCCCTCTTCGCACCTGCGGGGCCGTATCTGCGAACAACCTATCCCTTCTCCGATCACTGCCCCAAATTGTCCAACTCCGCTTCTGCGGAAAACCTTGCGCAGATGCGTGCTCGCTTCTGCGGGCCTCTACTCCGCACCTGAGCTCCCCAGATCCCTTCTCATACCTCGCATCCGCGCGCACCTGGTCGCATCTACGGCTCTGCACCTACGGCCTTTTTCCCGCAGGAGCGGTTGCACCAGACATCAGCATCCTCAACTAATCATCCAAGTCCAATATCAATCTGATTTCGACCCAAATCACTATCGAGGCCTCCGGGACCTCAACCAAACATGCCAACAAGTCCCAAAACATCATACGAACTCGCTCAAAGCGTCAAATCACATCAAACAACGTTAAAACCGCGAATTGTGCATCTATTCAAGCCTTATGAACATCTAACTTTCAAAACTAATGCCGAAACATACCAGACCGAATCCGATTGACCTCAAATTTTGCACACAAGTCATAAATGACACAACGGAACTATTCCAACTTCCGGAACCAAAATCCGAGCCGAGTAACAATAAATCCAACTCTCGGTCAAACTTCTCAACTCTCCAAACTTCTAATTTTCCAACTTTCGTCATTTCAAGCCAAAATCACCTACGACCTCCAAATCAATATCCGGATACTCCTAAGTCCAAAATCACCGTACGGAGCTGTTGGAACTATCAAAACTTCATTCTTGAGTCATTTACACATAAGTCAACATCCGATTAACTCTTTCAACTTAGCTTCCAACCTTGGGACTAAGTGTCCAATTGGTTCCGAAACATCCCCAGAACGATCCACCCACCCCGGTAAGTCACATAACAACAAATGAACATAGAATAAGCAATAAATGGGGGAATGGGGCTACCACACTCAAAACGACCGGTTGACTCGCTAGAAAGCCTTACTAAATCTCACTGGTTAGCAGACTAATAGGATAATGATCTTAATAATTAAATAGGTAACCTAGTATACCTTTAAATATTAGGTGGTGACTCTCTTTTATCATCAACAGGGAAACCACTAGTTGAATCTTGTTTTGATTCATACAAAATAGGGTGCAACAGGGGAAGATACGCGAGAATATGTGTACAAGTCCCAAAACCCAAAAACGCCATGGATTTCAGCGACCACGGCCTAAAAGGAGGGGCACATTTGATCAACTGGCCCCCACGAACGGCTAGTAAACCCATCAAAAGAAAAAAATGATATGGGCCCAAATAGGGGCCTAATGCATAGTGGCAGAGACACAAGCATCTCACAATCTCGCCCACACAACAAAATCATTGTAATAAAAAGGCATTTACACACTCCTGACCCTGTGTCAAAAGATGCCATTTTGGGAAAATGGGAAACCCCCAAAATCCAAAA
>MCJB01026593.1:197911-288460 GCA_002018475.1 Nicotiana obtusifolia | reverse complement strand
AAGTGATTTTAATTAGGCCCTTACTAGCATTGGCTGATATTAACCAGCAAGTGATTTTAATTATGCCCTTTCGAGGGGGTATCTAATTGGTTAATATCAGCCAATGCTAGTAAGGGCCTTATCTTTGCTTAATTTCTGTGACACCACTAATTGGACAATTGCAAGAAACAAATATAAGTCACCATTGTTCACGTCGTACTCAGACCCTTAAATCCTGTTAAGAAGAAAGAACCATATAAAATTTAAATCGGCATATATTAAATAGTTTTATGTGGAAGTATTTGATAAAACCCAAAGTTTAAGAAATTAAAGAAAACTTTTGATATATAAATCAAATATATGCAAAATGTGAAAGGTATCTTCTAAATGAGTGGTGGTGATAGTTACACATGTCTAATCATTTTAAACGAGTGATATTAACAGTCTCGACAAATAATATCATTTAGGGTAAATGAGGATAAAAGAGAAATGTATCATTCTTTGGGGAATAAACTAAAAAAAATAATCATATATAATGGGACGAAGAAAATACCAGTAATAATAAACTGACAATTATCTCAACTTTATGAAGGAATTATAGGGATTAAAAATACATGTGGCCATGCTTAAAAGTGTATCTGGCACACTTTTTCGTTAAATCTAATAACCAGCTGTAATCTTGTTTTGGAGATGAATAAAACACTTTAGAATTAAAAATAATAATACAATAGTAGAGTATATATTTTCCAACGTGAGAAAACCCCCACCAAACAAAGTGATGATGCTGAGCCTTTTGTATTTTGGATGTTGAGCTTTCTTGATTTGGACTATTCCACATTTCACTTTTTCAACCGGTCTTTTCCAGTGAAAATGGCGTGGGGTGGCCACTTTTAAGATGTTATTTGAATATTTAGCTACTAATTTTAATGTTGAGCAAAAAGAGCCATTATTCTGTTATAATTAATACGAAAATACATTTTTATCCTTTCTTCGTCTCTTTTTTTTTTTCCCAAAGCTTTTCTCATTATCAAACATTTAAAACCCTCGCTTTTCTCCAAAACTCCTCTTGTTACTTCCCCACATGCAGTAGGGAATTTCTCCAAAAAATGACACGAGTTTTTCATCAATTTTCATTGTTGCAGCAACAATTGCAGTTGCAGAGTAAGTTCGGGATAATCTCTGCTTTTTTTTTTCTTTTCAGATCCTAATATTGACTATTTTCTTCATTTTTAGGTACTTTTTCACACTTTAATATCTGTAATTTTATTTATGTTTGCTTCATTTTCACTTAGACTGATGATTATGCTTTTTATATTAGCTAAAATTTGAAGAACTTGAAGAATACTTATTTCAATTTTGAAGAACTTTTCGGATTCATTCTAATCGATTCGAATAGCTGAGAAATCATCGCAACGAATCAAATTTGATTCTTTGAGTATTAAGCTGAATTTCTGTTCGATCGACTTCCTTATTTGTAGAACTAAAACCGTTGACAAAGAAAACTGGTCACTATGGAATATAGTTTATACTTTATAGTATATTTGGGTACATAATTCAGTCTCGTTGTCATACAGATTTTTCATGTCTATGTGGTGCGTGTTTAGACTTCGGGGTTGTTGGTCAGTATCGTGTGAGATTATTGCATTGTATGTTACCTTGGGGCGGAGCCAGGGGACAGAAAGGGATTCATGAAATTTCTTCGCCAAGAAGTTAAACTGTTTATAAGGTCAAATATATATATTTTAAATTTTTATGCAAATGGGGTTTGTCTATGTATAATCGACTCGAGGTTCTTGTTGGTTTGAACTGTTTCTTTGAAATTTTTATTGGAAAACTGACTGGGATTTAGCTGTTGTATATTGTGATTAGGTCCTGAATATTAGTTAGCTTAAATATTCAAGACATTTCAGAAAAATGATCTTGGAGTTTATTTGATGTTTCCTTTTTCGTAGATTAGTCGATATATGTAATATATTATTTATAGGTAAACTGTATTTGTAATAAATACAGGCTCTGAGTATTGTGCTAATGGAAGGAGATCGTGTCACGACCCGGATTTCCCATCCTCGGGAGTCGTGACGGCGCCTACTAGTGAAAGTTAGGCAAGCCAATCAATCGAAATATTTGCCTTGTTTCCATTTATATTCATTGCAACTTAAAACCAACAACTAAAGAACAACATAAATTAACGAGCAGAATGAATAAAATTTCAGACTCGCTATTAAAATTTCCTTTACGAACCACCCAAGATTTAGTGTCACAGCTTCACAGACTGTCTAAGAGTACTACAAATAAGGGTCTGAAAGAAATAACAAAATACTGTCTCTGGGACTACGTAAAAGAAACAGGTAAATAGATAGCGGGAGACACCAAGGTCCGCGGACGCCTGCAGGACTACCTTGGGTCGCCTGATAAGCAAGAAGCTAGAAACTCCTTACGGTCTAAAATCTGCAGCGCTTGGATCTGCACAAAAGAGTGCAAAGTGTAGTATCAGCACAACCGACCCCATGTGCTGGTAAGTACCTGGCCTAACCCCGGCAAGGTAGTGACGAGGCTAGGACCAGACTCCAGATAGACCTGTACAGTTATATATATGTCTAACATCTACAGAGGAAAGATAGAAATGAATAAACAATTTAAGGCTGGGGAAGGAAAACATGCTTCGGGATAGCAGAACAGATAATCAATGAATAATAAAGAAACTGCAAATTAAATTCTAATACAAATATAAAAAAAAACACAGGCAACTTTCACTTCCAGTTCTATCTTGTTGCAGGCGTGCAACCCGATCCCATTTTATTGTATCTTGTGGTAGGCGTACCACCCGCTCCCATTTCCATATATCATGTGGTAGGCGTACCACCCTATCCCATTTCATTATATTTGTGGTAGGCGTACCACCCGCTCCCATTTCATTATATCTCGTGGTAGGCGTACCACCCGCTCCCATTTCATTATATTTGTGGTAGGCGTACCACCCGCTCCCAGTTTATTATATCTCGTGGTAGGCGTACCACCCGCTCCCATTTTATTATATCTTGTAGTAGGCGTACCACCCGCTCCTATTTACAAGTCATCACAACAATCACAAGAAAACCCGGCAAGGGAACAAAAACAATATATTAACTTCCCAGCAAGGGAACAATAATATCAAAGCAAACATCCCGGCAAGGGAACAAAAGCAATATAATAACTTCCCAGCAAGGGAACAATAATATCAAAGCAAACATCCCGGCAAAGGAGAATCAGCTATAACCAATCTTAACTCAACTTCTACTTAGCTCAACTAATGCCAATACTCAATTATAATTAAAGTCCACGATAAATAAATCGAGTTCTTGCTCAACATCGAGAATCATCAATTAAGGCTTTCGTAGTATCATTTAAGAACACAACAATTATCCATTTAAGACTCATGGTCATGCTCGACACCAACGTATAGATACTCGTCACCATGTCTATACGTCGTACTCAACAAGAAGCAATTAACAAATAGGACACAACTCCTAATCCCTCAAGCTAAGGTTAGAACAGACACTTATCTCGCTTTGAAACTTTGTGTCCGAAGGCTTCAAATCTTAGTTAAGCTTTTGTAGAACCCCCTTCATACGGTCTTAGAGGAAAAAGAGACGAAATCTGTAAGAGGTAGACTGGAACAGACTCGAGAACAATACAAATTAATTGGAGAACTTCCTTCTTTATATAGATTCTTCAAAGGCGGCTGTTGAGAAAAGACTTTCGATGTAGGATAGTTGATATGATATGTCTTCTGGTTGGGTTTGGTTAGTAGTGGCGGTGGCACAAGTATTCGGAATCCCTAGCCGATAAAACTATTGTAAAATCACAATTCTAATAGGAGACAAAGTTGAATGGGTTGTCAACCAAAAATAAAGTCCATACAAGGAGATGACGTGGAATCCCTACCAGAGCTGCACAAGTTGTAATATCCAAGGAGAATTTGTTATCATTGAGGAATGACTGCTTAAATGCCATGGCAAAACTACATGTAATGCCTTAGTATGTATTTGGTCAAAATTACTCATGCTAAAATGGAGATTACATAGAAAATATTAACTAGCAAAAGGAAAAGAGTAAAGAGAGTATTCCAATTGGCTCACCTATTTAAATGGCTATAACTTGAGCTCGGGACCTCAAAATTTGATTCCGGGCATACGCTCAAGTCCTAAATTACGATACGGATCTACTTGAACTATCAAAACACTTATACAGGTCCGTCTACTAAAAATGTTGACGAAAGTCAACTCACTTGAGTTTTAAAGCTCTATTTCACATTTTAATCTTTCCACATAAAAATATTCTGAAAAATTATACAGACTGCACATGCAAATCGAGGTGAGGTAAAAAGGAGGTTTTTAAGCCTCGGAACACTGAATTCAATCTAAAAACAAGTGATGACCCTTTGGGTCATCACAGATCGATATTTCGAGTCTAATTATTGACGTAATTCGATGAGTTGTTGGAAAGGAGATTTTCAATTAAGTAAAAAATAAAAAGTTTCTTGTCGAAAGTGCAGCGGAAGAAACTGAGAGATGGTGTTTTTGGTAACTTTTTCCGGCTGGAAGGTGTTAAATTCTATGGCAAATTAATTCCTTGTGTGTTGCTTTCTAAAATAGTGAACAATGATAAAATTCAATGACATTTAAGATTTTTTTTATCATGAAGTGAAGTTTATAAGTGAAGCTTCCACATAATTAATGGGTTAAAATGTTCTTCTTCAGGGGCTTCAACTTTTTGAATGAAAGAGAGAGTAGGCTTTCTAAGTTTACTTCCCTGGTAAGGAAAGAATGAGTTAGGGGATTTGTGGCATTTTATTGCTAGTCGCCCATCTGGTAAACTGCATCATTTGTAGGAAGTGACGACGATGCGGTAAAGCTGGCAACAATTTATTTTGTTGAGTCGCTCATATGGTAAACTTCAACAATTTATTTTGTTGATGGATAAGCGTAAGACTAGAAATGTATTTGATTGGGGTAATGAAAATCATTATGATGATCAACTCTGCTATTCTTTCCATTGTGAGCTCTTTTTCTTTTCACAAGTTAGTCAACTCACTGAAAAGTTGCTTGAAGTCCAAACAAAACACTTCAGACAAAGAGAAAGAGAAAGAGAAAGAGAAAGATAAGGACACTTATACTAGGTTTCCCTTTCGCCTTCTGTGTTTGGATTATGAAAGTATTCCCAACTTTCCAGAAAAAAAAAAAAATTTGTCAAATTCAGAGAATGCGGGTCCCCTAGGATTTTATATTATTCAGATATGAAATCTCTGCATCATGAGAGACTCTGTAAAATTTACTTCCATAAAAAAAGTAAGTTAATAGTATTAATGACTATCTTTTGGTCTGTGTGTTTTGGTTTTAAATACATACTTTATTTTCTTATAAAATAGGTGTTTGAGATACTCGAGATGGTACCACTTGTTTATTCTGAAGAAGTAGCGGAGCCCACAGTGTGCATGCGCAATTATCTCGGCAGGAAAGTTCAATATTTTCAACACAATTTGATGAAGACTTGCTTAGTGTAATTGTTAAATGTAAGTTTTCTGTCTTTGAATACGATTAGTTTTTTATTTGCTTATTTTTGCTTAAGAGACTTTTCTGTTTTATGGTTTTTGATTCAGAGGTTCGGTGAAGTTGAAAAAGGATTTGCAGGCAGAATGTGTTAGAATTCATAAAAAAATAACTTTATCAGAAAAAAGGAATCAAAAGGACATCAAGGTAGCATGGATACAACTTGTTACTTTTGGTTATATTGTATCATGAACTTTCTACTGCTAATTTTGAATTCTGGACTAAGTGTCCTAAATTTCTAAGTTGCTAACTAGGAATTGAAAACTAACTGTTCTGAATTTTGAGCTTTTAATTTGAAATTCATGACTAAGTGTCCTGAATTTTTGAGCTCCTAACATAAAATTCAGGACTAACTGTCCTCTATTTTTGAGCATCTAATTTTAAGTTCAGGACTAACTGTCTTGAACTTATAAGCAACTAATGTTACTAATTTTAATTTTAAAGACTATCTCACAGGCTTTAAAGACAAACCTAGAGTCAAAGGTTGATACTCTATTGAAGCTTCTTGAGAAACCACATGAAAGGAACAAAGAGAGAGAACCTAGTGTTCCATTAATTAGCAAAGATGTAGTAGATGATCAATGTGAAGATAATGAAGATTATTGTGAAAGCTTTTATACACATGTGTATCTAGATGATGAAACTGATATGGGCATCTAAAAATTAAAGGTGATAAATTTTGGAATTGCTTGGCTAGAGGTTGATAAAATCTTTTTTTCATGTCGACTATCTTCAGAAAATAGTGATGAAGTGACGCATTTTTTTGTGGAGGTATTGGACTTAAATGAGAAAAAATTAATGTGTACGACTCCATATATAGTGAACCATACGAGGCTAGATTTAAATACATTGAAATATATGCGTGCATGATCCCCCACCTGCTTAAGTTCTCGCAATTTGAGACACATCGTAAGTCTTTTTGAAATGCATTCAATAAATTTGATATTCAGGAAAAGAACACTAAAACAAACTGGATCATAAGTGTTTTCATTTGCTATATAATTTATATGTAATTTAGATTTATTTATTAAAGATAATGTTTAATTGACTTCCTATCTTAAAATTTTTAGGACCGATTGTGGTGCATTCCTAATCAAATATATTGAGTTGTTGATGATGGGGAAGGATGTGGACAAATTCCAACCTGAGGACATATCACACTTCAGAAAAGAACTTGCAGCAAACCTTTGGGCACATGGATAGTGGAAAAGAAATTACGGTTATGAAACGCCACCTGAGAAAGTCGGTGATGATTATGATAGTGAAAATGAAATTTCTTGCCTGAAAGAGCTATAATGTAGTAGTATAGAAAGTTAGCTAACTTTCCAGATTGTAAAAGGATGCCAATGACAATTAGAATATTGCATAAAGTATTTGTGTCTTGAATTCAGGTCCATGAGTCTTGAAGTTCAATGTCGTAGTTCAAATTTTTAGGACAGTGTCTTGAATTTCAGTAGCAATGCTGAATTTTAATTTGTATATATCCCTACAAATGTGCATCTACAAGATGATATGTTAACTAAATGACAATTCAAGTTTTTTGTCTTTTTATAATCTTAGTATTTTTTTCTATTAGATTATCATAGAACTTTAGGACATAATGTTTCAAAATGTCCTTATTTATTGAAGGATCAAATTGATATTCGGGAAATATATTTCTGAAATGCCCTGAACTTCTGAAAATCACTGACACTCAACTTTATTTTTGATGATTCACCAAAATATGAACCTGGTTAATTATGTATGTACACCAAAATCTTAGTTTACTAGACGGTTGCATTGTTGGTTTCATGGTTAATTATTATCAAAGTACGTTACTCTACTTTCTTGATTTGAAATGAACAACTCATTAGTTGAGGGTCTGTGGAATTATCAGAAGTTAAGGACACTTTAGAAAGTTATATCCTTGATATTAGATTCATACTTCAAACTTTTAGGACGTTTTAAAAATTATGTCCTGAAGTTTACTTGTTTCTCTATTATCCTTTGAGCGTACATGTAATTTTTTTGAGCTTCATCCAAGTTTTGAGTATATCATGTCAATCATGAGTTACATATCTAGGTACATTAGATAAACTGATGACGTAAAATTAACATAGCATATCTCCAATCTATGGCTTAAAATATAACTTTAATAAATTGTTTGTAATTTTCAGAAGTTAAGGGCATTTCAGAAAATTTTGTCCATAATATTAGATTCATACTTCAATCTTTCAGGACGTTTCAAAAATTATGTCCTGAAATTTACTTGTTTCGCTTTCATCTGCTTCGAGAGTACATCTAGATTTTGTAATACTTTATGTTAACCATAATGCTGAGATAAATAGTATGATCACACGAAGGAAAGGGTCAAAACCAAAAGCATTTGATGCGCAGAATCTTGGCTAAAAAACTGGAACCAAACTGCTAAACTTAACAGTTACAACCGAGCAAAAATAAAAAAGAAATGTTGCCTAATCATATCTTTCAGTGTCAATCAATTACAACTACAGTTTTAAGATAACTTGACTTCCAATTCAAACTTATGTTGAGACAAAAAGTGTGATCACACAAAGCAAAGGGATAAAACCAAAAGCTCCAAATCAAGCAATATACTCATATTAGGACATTTCAAATGATTATATCCTTAATATTAATTGTGTACTTTAAAAATTTAGGATATTTTTCAGATAACCATCTGCTAAAGCTTACTTGCTGAAATAAAAACAATCTAAACGAATCCAATTTATAGCAAAAACTTAAAAGACTAGTAAAAGATAAGTGGATATATCTATAATTATTTATGCTTCCTTGAAAATGGGTGAACTGCCGGAGGATATATATAGGATGTTCTATTATGACCAATTCTCCTGCAACGACCATATTTTGAATGTTATTTTTGATGATTCAGTAGCTGGAATATGCCTTTTCTTCTGCTTTCTACCTGATGGAACCTTGAAATCTGGAGGTTTAATAATTTGTGTCTTAACACTCTCTGGTACAATCCAAGAATCCGTATGTCCTACAGGATATATTTGTCTTTCATATATTTTCAGCCAAAATTCCTTTAAGTACCACTCCGAGCATAAATTGAACTTCTTGATGTTTCTCTTCTCGATAGCTGCAATTGCATGTATACATGGTAATTCATCAAATTGAAACCGAAAACAATCACACCTTCTTTTGGGTAAGTCCACGCCTTGTGATACCCAATGTCTAGTCCATGAAATTTTTGCATTTCTGCCATGACAAAGACTGGTGTAACTTCAAATCTAGGGTCTCGAAGATTGTCAATAATGTAACCACTTATCAAGTTGCATGCCTTTGATCAGCTTTCATAGTGTTAACTGAGTAGACATGATTTTTCTCAACCTTTACTATCTTGAATAGTGTTGAATCTTTAATTTTGAAAGCACAAACACACTACCCATACTTTTCATCACTGCATTTCAAAGAATATCTTGTTGAACGTGATCTAACAACCTTGAATTCAAAATGTCCCTTAATTGCTATATTTGAAATGCAGTTAATTGTACTCTTCTTTTTGTCAAAAATTGATCCCACTTTTGTTTCATCCAAAGAAGCATTTTCTCTCAATATTGTAGTTGGGGATTCTTTTTGTTTCGACCTTGACCTTTGTCTAGTTAGTTAAGTAGTGGATTTTTCACAAACTTCTTCAATTACTGATGCACTCTATAAGACTTGAAAGCTTGTTGGTTGTCAATCTTTGTAATGTTTTGTCCTTGCATTTGAATAGAATTGAATGTTTGAAGTACTTCTTCAATTATTGGTTCAGGTCTGACCATATCTATTTTCATTATCTGTTGGCATTTGTCTTGTTTGCCTTGTTGAGTTTCTATGTTGACTTGTTCAAAGGTGCTTGCAGAGCCAAAAACTCTTTCTGAAACATCAAAAATGAAACAACAACCCTTGAAGAGTGAATGAACTTTCAGTAACTCTATACATGTTCGAAGATATTCATTTTTGGTTACAAGCATTCCCTTGCTTGTTCCAAGGTTGATATCAAACCATATTATTACTTCAAACTTGTCTCTATCCAATTACTTGGTTGACGAAATCTTCAAAATCGAATTGCCTCAGGTACAAGATTTGGCTTAGTTTGATGATCCTGATACTTATAGTCCAGGGTTCATTTTCCATTGAAAGCAACAATAATACATATTGTATCCATCCTGCAAGTCAATAAAAGGAGAAATTCAGGGCATTTTGTCCTTAATATTTACACTGCACACATGAAATTAAGGACAAAATGTGCTTAAGTTTATCTATAGAAGGTGCAAATTCAGGACTTCGTCCTTAGTATTTACACAACACACATGAAGTTAAGGACATGATGTCCTAAAGTTTATTAATAGAAGGTGTAAATTCAGGACACTCTGTCCTTAATATTTAGGCAACACACATGAAGTTAAGGACAAAATGTCCTAAAGTTTATCAATAGAAGGTGCAAATTTAGGACACTTTATCCTTAAATATTTACCCTGCACAGATGAAGTTAAGGACATGATGTCCTAAAGTTTATCAATAGAAGGTGTAAATTCAGGACACATTATCCTTAATATTTACACATCACTCATGAACTTAAGGACAGGATGTCCTAAAGTTTATCAATAGAAGCTGCTGATTCAGGACACACTTTGAACTTAATATTACATAATGAAGTTTTAAGTATGTCCTATCATCAAATTAACAAATACTAATATCAAAAACAGATTTCGAATACATATTATTACAAAAAAAAAAATCGAATACATACTATCAAGGGGAAATCCACCCAAACACACAAAAAATATAGAGATATCTGAAAGTTTATGCACGCAATTGATTAAAAGCTAAAAATTGATTAGAACTTACTATTTTTGTGGATAATCTTCTATGATTTTGTGGTGAAATAGGAGGAGAAAGTTGAACTCTCCAGTTTAAAATAGGAGGAGAAAGCAGGTTGATGAAGGTTGGGACAAAACCGACCGTAGGTTGATGAAAGAAGGTTTATGGAGCGAAGCTTGACTTATTATAAGTCTAGAACATGGGTATTTTTATCCCATCGGATAAAAATGATGCAGGCCAACCTGATCAAGCTACGTTCATATCTTGGAAGAAGCTACATTCATGCTATGATTGCGCAATGATGGAAGAAGCGGGTAGCATATCGGATAAGACAAGAAAAGGCGTTGGTTAGCCTTGGAGAAGAGACAAGCGTTCACACATCTTGTGTTGGACGAAATATTTGTTGATGATGTACATTTGTGTTTATGTTGTATTATTGTGTTGCTATGGAATACATTGACTTTTACTTGGGGGTCCTGCGTGGCCATTCTCTTTACTTAGCCAAATTGTGACCTTTTTGTTAGTTATTTGTTTCCTAGTTGATTTAGGACAAGGCTTATTCTATATAAGCCTAAAGATTTCATTATTTTAGAACCTTACATTATTTTTATAAAAGAAAATCGGCAGCACTTTGCTCCCAAATCTCGTGTGACCTTTAACTTGTCCAATTTTGGTGTGATTCAAAATTGAATTTGTTTCTTGTTTGATCGAACAATTTGCAAGACAATCGTTGTCTTGAGGGTCGTTCGTATAGTATAGGTACTCCTTGATTTCATCAAGAAGGTAAGTAGACTAGTTCCTACTTGTTGACTTGATAATTCATAGAGCGTCATGCTTCTATCCTTTTATCTTGTTTTTCACATTTTATATTGCAAAAAATTTACTAAACTACTAGATGAATAGTAAATACATTTTAAACAATGACTTAAAAGTAAATAATACTCTAAATAGTGCTAACTGTGCACTTCCTCCTCTTTTGCATTGCTAGGAGAACCCCATCACACACGTGCTGTTGTTCAGTCGTCCATATTGTCACAAAATTCTTCCAATTAAAGAAGGGATATAAACATTAATATTGTAATATAGAATAGTTACACACAAATTAAGTTGAGGGACCTACGTGTCAAAGTTAGAAAGTTTTGTCTTTAAAAGATAGTCAGTTAGAGGCGGTTAGATGTGCGACTTACAAATGCCTACTCACGTGTATTTTAGTGAACTTAATGAGAATTACAGACATTCATATTCTTCACCCAATCTCCTCTCCTTTTCACTCTATAAATTCCTCACTCTGAATCAATAGTGTAAAATGAGTTCAGCTGATTTCATCTTCATCATGGTATCAGAGCGGCGATCGTGAATTCATCGAGATTCAAGCAAAAATTAGAGATTAGAGCTTTGATGAAGCTGAGTTTCATTCAGCCATGGCAGGAAATGAAGTTGCTTCTCTAGATCACAATCATCCGTTGTCTCTATAGCCCTCGGATGCCAGGACTCGTCCTAATACCGCTCAAACTCACAGGGCCAAAAAACTATGCCCCGTGGAGTAGGGCGATGAAATTGGCGCTCCGATGAAAGAGTAAACTAGGGTTTGTGGACGGAACTTGTGTGAAGAGTATGTATAGAGGAGAATTAGCAGGGCAATGGGAAAAATGTAACGCGATCGTGTTGTCATGGATTGGGAGCACTGCATCGAGTGACTGATGCCGAGTATCGTCTATTCCTCTAATGCAAGGAAAGTGTGGAATGATTTTCAGGAAAGGTTTGATCGATCAGACTTGACAAGGATTTATCACCCTTGGACAACCATCACAAATCAAAGGCAAGGTATTGACTCTGTTACTAGCTATTTCTCTAAAATGAAGGACTTATGGGATGAATTACATGTGTTAGTACCACTGTCATCATGTGACTGTGAAGAATTTCGACCCTCAGTTGAACATCTGAGATCTCAACTTTTGTTACAATTCCTTATGGGGCTAAATGAAAGCTATAGCAACATAAGGAGTAATGTGTTATCTAAAAGGCCTGTTGTGACTGTTAATGCAACCTATGCTATAGTCACTCAGAAAGAAAGCAAGAGGTCTTTAGGTGTTGTTGATACACATAGGGAACATTCACCATTTAGCAGGGAGAGGTCAGGATTTTAGAGCAAAAAGGCCCGGTGTCATTTGTGAACATTGTGGGTATAAAGGGCATCTTAAGGAGAATTACTTCAAAATAATTGGATATCCAGCTGACTTTAAGAGCAAAAAGAAGAGTCAGCCTGCAAGAGGAAAGGCTTTTGTTAACAATGTGAGTGCAAACAGTAAGGAAGGGAAACCAACGACTGTGCAGGTACAAGAAGCAGGGCAGTTCTTCACAGAAGAACAATACCAACAGCTGGTCAAGTTGCTGTCAAAAACAGCAACTGCAGAAAGTTCTAATAACTTTGCAGGTATAGTCTTTCTATTGTCGAATGCAAGTGTGATTGGGTAATAGATACAGGAGCAACACATCATGTTACATACTGTAAGGACATTCTAAAAAATATCAAAAGGGCAGATGATCAAGGGAGATATGGAGTGCAGCTTCTTATTGGAATTAAATCACTAATAACTCACACAGAAGAGGCTCCCATATTAGGAAATAAGACAGTAAGAAATGTCTTGTATGTGCCAGATTTTAAATTTAACCTGTTGTCAGTATCAAAGCTCATAAAGGATCTCTGTTGCTCAGTCACATTCTTCCCTGACTTCTGTATGCTTCAAGATCTTTACAGTGGCAGGGTGATGAGGATTGGTAGAGAGAACAATGGTTTGTACTTGCTTAAGGAGAATATAACAATAGTAGCAACAGGAGTTTTCTTGAGAAATGGAGAAGAAACTGAGCTTTGGCACTTAAGGTTAGGACATGCTTCAATGAAGTCAATGCAGCATATTCCAAGGTTGCAGAATAAAGTTGATATGCATATACAAGAGAATTGTCAAGTGTGTCCATTAGCTAAACAATGTCGGTTGAACTTTCCTATTAGTAGTACTAGTTTTACTAGAATTTTTCAGCTCATTCACTTAGATGTTTGGGGACCTCACAGAGTACCTACATATGATAGAAAGCACTATTTCATTACTATTGTTGATGACTATAGTAGGTATACTTGGGTGTGTTTGATTCAGTCAAAGAATGAAGTATTAATTGTAATAGAGAATTTTGTTGCAATGATTTAAAATCAGTTTGGCATAACTATGAAGGTGTTAAGATCAGACAATGGTACTGAGTTTTTTAATTCTCAGTGTAATGAATTGTTAACTTCCTTGGGGATCATTCATCAGAGTAGCTGCCCATATACCCCTCAATAGCACGGTATAGTTGAAAGAAAGCATAAGCACATATTGAAAATGGCAAGAGCACTGAAATTCCAAAGCTCAGTGCCAATAATATTTTGGGGAGACTGTGTAAGAACAACTGCCTACCTAATAAACAAATTTCCTACAGGAGTATTACAAGAGAAGTGTCCATATGAAATGCTGCATGGAAAACCAGCACGAATATATCACCTAAGAGTATTTGGATGCCTTTGTTTTGCAAGCAATTTACTTGGAGGAGGTAAATTTGCCCAACGGCAAGGAAATTTGTCCTCATTGGTTACTCAAAAACACAAAAGGGCTATAGGTTATATGATCTGGAAAGCAGAAGAGTATTTGTTAGCAGAGATGTAACATTCAGAGAGCATATCTTCCCTTTCAAGGAAGGTATGCAGATTGCAGAAGATATCTTCCCAAGTGATACACCATCAGTTGTTCCAGATGAGCTCCTACCTGAACAACTAGTTCATCATCCAAACACTAAAGAGCAGATTCCAACTGAGGAAATGAAAGCAGCAGACTCAGAAGCCATTCCAGTAGTAGCTGATTCTGAACAAGCTATGACTCCAATAGCTGAGTCTAATGATGCAGACACAGTTCAACAGAGTGCACCATTAGTTGAGGCACAACCAGACACAAGCCAACCATCTATAGAAGGAAGACTTGAAGATAACTTGCATACCAGAAAGTACAGCAGAGTTTCAAGACCCTCTATTTGGCTGAAAGATATTACCACATCCAACTCACAGAACAAGCCATATTGTATCTCAAACTCTGTTGCCTACAGTCATTTATCCAACAACTACCAGGCTTATTTGAGAGTGTTTGCAGCAGAAGTTGAACCTAAATCCTTCAAGGAAGCATGCAAGGACAAGAACTGGATAGAAGCAATATCACAAAATATTAAGGCTCTTGAGGACAATGCTACTTGGGAGATAGTTGACTTGCCTGTTGATAATAGAGCAATAGAATCTAAATAGGTGTTCAAGATAAAATACAAAGCAAATGGGGAATAAAGAGATACAACGCTAGATTAGTGGCTAAGGGTTATACTCAATAAGAATGCTTGGATTATGATGAGACCTTCTCCCCAGTGGAAAAAATGGTCACTGTGAGGACAGTGATCAGCATTGCAGCATCAAGAGGTTGCAATTTATTTCAAATGGATGTGAACAATGCATTCTTGCAAGGAGACCTCTATGAAGAAGTTTATATGGACTCACCTCAGGGTTTCCAGAAACAAAGGGAGCACAAAATGTGCAAACTGCTCAAATCTCTATATGGCCTTAAGCAAGCCTCAAGGCAGTGGAACATTAAGCTGACTGAAGCTTTACTGGAAGGAGGATACTCTTAAAGTGCTCATGATCACTCTCTATTCACTAAGAAGACATGACCTCACATTGTTATCATCCTGGTGTATGTGGATGATTTACTTATAACTGGAAGCAATGTAGAACTGATAGAAGAGGCTAAACAGACCCTACATAATTCCTTTAAGGTAAAGGATCTAGGAGAACTTCGATATTTCCTTGGCATAGACGTTATGAGATCAAAGGAAGGGATACTGCTCACTCAGATAAAATATGCTCTGCAATTGATCTCACAAGTTGGACTTGCACCAGCTAAGCCACTCTCCACTCTCATTGAATTGAATCAAAAATTGACTACCATCGACTACGATAAGCATGTAGGAGTCAAGGGAGATGAGGAACTGGAAGATATTGGAGGCTACCAAAGACTTATTGGGAAGTTACTATACCTAACCATTATTAGATTTGATCTTAGCTTTGCAGTTTAAGTACTCCGCCAGTTTATGCAACATCCCAAAAAATCTCATTGGGATGCAGCATTGCGTGTGGTCAGATATGTGAAATCAGCCCCAGGCCTTGGAATTTTACTAAGCACAAGCCCTATCAACAGTTTATCTGCTTATTGTGATTCTGACTAGGCCTCCTGTCAAAACACTAGGAGATCAGTCACATGGTACATCATTAAATTGGGTGATTCCTTGCTTTCCTAAGTCCAAGAAGCAACAAACCATGAGTCGAAGTTCAGTAGAAGCTAAATACAGGAGTCTAGCAGCAACAACTGCAAAAATTACGTGGTTTTTAGGACTGATGAAAGAGCTTCAAGTCCATGTGCATCAACCAATTCCTTTGCATTGCGACAGTAAGGCTGCTCTGCAGATAGCAGCCAATCCTATCTTTCATGAAAAAACTATGCATATTGAGATGGATTGTCATTTTATTCGAGAAAAAATCAAGACTAGACAATTGGCACCACAATACATTTCTACCAATCTACAATGAGCAGACCTTATGACCAAGGGTCTAGGATCAGCACAACATCATTTTCTTTTGTCCAAGCTTGGTGTGCTCAATGTGTTTCACCCACCAGCTTGAAGGGGAGTATTGTAATATAGACTAGTTACACACAAAGTAAGTTGAGGAACCTATGTGTCAAAGTTAGAAAGTTTTGTCCTTAAAAGATAGTCAATTCGAGGCGGTTAGATGTGGGACTTATAAATGCTCGCTCACGTGTATTTTAGTGACCTTAATGAGAACTACAGACATTCATCTTTTTCACCCCATCTCCTCTCCTTTTCTCTCTATAAATTCCTCACTCTGAATTAATTGCATGTTATAGTGTCGAGTGAATTCAGCTGATTTCATCAATTAAATTACAAAATAAAAATTGGAAAATTAATGTGACGTCATCTGCTGGTAGAGTAGTCAGTCTAGAGCTTTTGGGATATACACAAGGATCAAAAGGAAATAATTGAGCTTTATCCTTCCAGATATCGTCTATACATTGGATTTTATTCAGGTACTCAAAAAGTTGGTTCTTTTTTATGCGATAAAACTTACCCGATAAAATGAGTTGATTCCTTAGAAGGTTCTGAACTAATGAAAATGGGTTACTAAAGTTATTTTATTGTAACTTAAAGATTACTCAATTTTACTTTTTGTAACTGGGATATTTGACATTTTTCATTTCACCTAACTATTTAGACAATTAAAACATCCACTAAAATAATTTATCGACCCGTTTCATGACTCGAGATACTTTGTTTTGTATTGAACTAATAATAAATATATAATCAATTTATTGTAGTTTTAGTGTGTGTGTGTGTATATATATAGCTATTTTCCATAAAAAGGAAAAACAAATGCAAGATAATTATAATTCAGATCATCAAACTGATAGGATTTATATAATGACGATTTATAAGTCAGGCCATCAAACTAATATGATGTATATAATAATGGTCCTCGTCGACGATATCTAAGTGTATATATTCATGTAGTTCTCCTTAATTACAGCATTTGCAAAAGCATGAATTGGCAGTGTGAGCTTATTTTACACTAACACTTTTTTTAAGTTTTACGCATCTTAAATTTTTGGAATTTTAATCATTGAAGATTTTAAACCCTTTGTAGAGTCTCAAGAGTCCCATAAATACCAACTAAGATTGTTATTTAAATTCGGGAAATGGGTCCAATATACCTTTACAGACTTTTTAAAAATACTCTCCACCTAAAGAAATGCCACCAAATTAAAAAGAGACTTATTTTTTTTGAACCCATAACCCCTTAAACCTCTTTTATTTACTGCACTTTTTCTCAAAGATTAGTCATCTCCTTCGTAGTCACTTGTTGAACTGAGGAAGTGAAAGACATAAAAATACTAACAACCATATATTCATTTATATATTTAGTCACAGTTCTTTTAATATCCTTATTGTATATTTATTATATTCTACCTTTTCCAATTTCTTTTTTCTTCTTCTAGCTTTTCTCTTTGTATTTTTTTCGTCATGTCGAACTGTACCAAATATTCACCATGATTTTCTTTCCACCATGACTTGAATGTTTATAGTATCTTATTAGGTTAACAGTTCTGAAGTCTTAAGGCAGCTACCGAAGTATTTCTTCCTCCATTGTGAGCCTTTGTTGATGAATATTTAAGCACTATGATTTTCTTATTCTACTTTAAGCATTTGAGCTACGAGTATTATCGCCAAATCACATCTTAAGAACCAAAGTTAGAGTCCAAGCTATGTGGTGTGATACTCATAATTCTTAGTAACAACTGAACTTATAATGAACAAAAATTATAAAATAATTAGAGGAGATTCAATTTAATATCAAGCTACAGTTTAAGGAATTCATCAAGAATAAAAGAAAGTACACCACCGAGTTGGAAAGTAACTTAACAATACTAACTTCATGTATTAACCAAACACAAGTATTGTTAAAATATATATCAGTTGTTACCAACATACAAACCAACTATCAAGTGTGCATTATATTAGACAAAGGGATGCCATATTATAACCACATAAAATACAACCGAAAGTGATAACATGACATCCTAATGCCACCATGGACAACTAAGAACCAAAATATAAGTTTTTACTAATCCTAACGCCACCATCATTCTCACTCTCTCTCTAAATGAATAAAATGTGTTAAGACGTCTCAGAAATCTAGGTTTCGTATTTTTATATGATGGGTTTAATAGGTTGTGGGTTAATGTATTTTTTTTTAAATGATTCTTTTTAATTTGATGATTTTCCGTTAGGTGGAGAGTATTTTTAAAAAATTTGGCTATCAGTAAGGATATATATGGCCTAATAGTATAACGGAGAATAGACGTGAACAATGTACCAAATAGAAGGGTATACCAAAGTTATAGAAATTTTAACTGAAAAATAGAATTCGCTTGTGGGGTAAGATCTTCTAAATTGAAAAAGATTATACTTCTCCCAAAAATAAAATAAAGAGAAGAAGAAGAAGGGCAAAAAGAGCAGCGGTGTATCAACAAAATCAGTTTTCGAAAATGGAGATTTGGAGCCAAATTGTGTGATAATTTGCATATGATTATATTCTAGTAACGTACTAATCAATTAAGCAGTACAACGCGTAACGCGGAATAAATGAAAAACGTGCTAAATGGCAGCATATTAAAATGGTAAAATGTCAAGACTACAATTCTTACCCTGTTACCTTCCTAGTCCTACCCAAGAAAACAAGTGGACAACTCTTCATTTTTTGTCATTCCAACCTGTTGATGAATGCCAAAATTAAATTTGTTTTCTTTGGTAACCAACGGAGCATATCACCCCAAACACACATGTGAAAAAGCAACCACTCTTGACCTTTTCGAGCTAAAATAATAATTGAGCAAAATCTGATATTTTTTAAGCTAGCTGGAAACTTTCATTCTCCACCACTCCTTTTTTTTTTTTCAATTCCAACACTATTAATATCTTCTACTATTTATTATGTCAAAATCTTTTCTTTCTATATAAAGAGTCATTTCTTCACCAGCAAGATCATTGGTCCAGAAGATTTTCAAGAGTACTGATTTTAGGTACGTCTCTCTTTGTTCTTCTGCTATTGATTTTTCCTTTTGGGGTTTGTCAGTTTATGCTAAATCTTTTCTCTTCTCCACAGGAACTTTATAATCACATAAATAAAGATTGAATCTTTGTTTTACACTCAAACAAGAAAAGAAAAATGATGTTAAGGAGTTCATCAACACCACTTCTTAGATCTTTACTCTCAGAGAGCCCAAGCAATCACCACCACCATCAGCACTCTGATTTAACCCCTAGTCACACACCCAACTCCATTCATCATAGTTACACCAAACTCTCATGTAACCATGGTGGACATCAGAATTACACCAAGATTTTGTACCCTTCTAACTCTCCCATCTCTCCTTCAGTTTCTGGGCTTAGCAATGGCAGACAATTAGCATCCCATGGTTTTAGAAGAGCTCAATCTGAAGGGAACTTGGAAGAATTAGCAAAAGCCTCAACTGAAGAAGTTGATGAGTTTAGCCTCTCAAAACCACCCAAGATGCTTGCACGTAAACCCCACAAAACATTCTTGGAAACCATTCCATCTTTCACCATTCACAATTCAAGGGAGCTTCATTCGGACGATGACAGCGATGATGAAGATGATGACTTCGATTACATTAGTAGGCAGTACAGTTTGGGAACTAATGGTGTAAAAGAGGAAATTAGTGATGCGAGTCAAAATTCACAGTTAGAAATTGTTGAAGGCAGAGAAGAAATGTACCTAGCAAGAGGAATTGGGGTTGCTGATATTGGTTGTTTTGATGATGGTGGCCTCTATGGAGGCTGGGGCGCCGGAGGAGGAGGTGGTTATCGGCCAGTAGCCTTCGATAGGGAAGGTGGTGGCGACAGCCCGGGGCTTCACATAGAAGAGCATTACAAGAGGATGTTGGAAGAGAATCCTGGCGATTCCCTATTCTTGAGGAATTATGCCAACTTTTTATACCAAGTGAGTCTTTAACCTTCCTCAAGCTACTCTTGTTTAGCATATTTACAGGCATCTTGTGAATCTACAATAGCTAACTTTGCTTTTGCTAATGCTGGGGCAGACAAAGAAAGATCTTAAAGGGGCAGAGGAATACTACTCAAGAGCTATTTTAGCAGATCCAAGTGATGGTGAAATTCTTTCACAGTACGCTAAACTAATATGGGAGCTTCACCGCCATGCAGATAGAGCAACGAGCTATTTTGAAAGAGCAGTTCAAGCTGCCTCTAGTGACAGGTTCGCTTCTCATACACTACTGAGAATAAACTGTATTATAGAAATACAATTCAAGAACGTTGTTATTTATTTCAAGAACTGACTTCATCTTTGATGTGTTGACAGCCACATACATGCAGCTTATGCTAATTTCCTCTGGGAGATAGAAGATGAGAATGATGATATACAAGCGCCACCAATGCTGCATACCGTAGCTACAGCCTCTATAACTGCTTGACTTGAAAGAAAATCATTATT
This sequence comes from Nicotiana obtusifolia, assembly GCA_002018475.1. Classification (NCBI taxonomy): domain Eukaryota; kingdom Viridiplantae; phylum Streptophyta; class Magnoliopsida; order Solanales; family Solanaceae; genus Nicotiana; species Nicotiana obtusifolia. The sequence goes on along the minus strand of MCJB01026593.1, from coordinate 267,898 downwards.
CATTCAAATATTTAACAGCAGAATTAGCTGAAGCTTAGTGAGCAATTAGGAAGAACCTGTAATTTAGCCTCTAAGGTAGTAATATAACTGATGCACAGGACTTCTGTATTTCTTCTGCTGTCGTGGTTGACTGACTAACCCTGTGAATGGTGAAACAGAAGCACTTGTCAAACTCCAATTGTGCTAAGTGTTTATATTGACAATTTCCTCGCGACTTTCATTGCTTACAAAGCTTACATGTCTAATACCAAATTACAATCAGGAGAATTAGGGGACATGGATTATGAGGAAGCCGCTTGATGTCACCACCATACCATTTAGCTTTGCTCCAGATATTCTGACAAGCTGCATTGAACAATCAAAATAACAGTATTTCATCTTGAATTGTAGTACCATCATCGTAGGAAGAAATTAGCATTAACTGTGACTATAGGAGAAAGAGCAAAAAAATATTTCTGGAAAATAAAGAAACACTCAGATTTATCTAATTCCTTCCATGAGAAGACTATACCATCAGAAAGAGAGAACACTGAGCCACATTCCTTATCATCCTCTGCCAAAATTTTGTTTTTCAGGTTGCTTAGTCATACTCTTTTATCATGTGCCACGAAAACCATTGCCTTGATTGCTTCCCCTCTGAAAATTCCTATCCTGGAACATCCTCCTTTGCCTCTTTGCCTAACTGATCAAGGCAGTTGTGGAAGAATATGTTGACAAAGAGAGGGTTAAAACATGCATAATAAAAGTAGCAGATAGTGCAGTTACTAAAATATTCTTTGATGGTCTCTGCTCGTAACCATTGAAATCTTCTCTTCTTTTCTTTGATAAGGTTGAATTCTTCATAAATCCAGCAAACACATGTTGAAGAGTGAAAAAGGTAATAAAATTACAATTTGCACCCACCAAAGGTATATCACTGCGCAACATAAGCAGAGTAGTACTAAAGTAACTCACAAACCAAGTTTTATCAAGAGCCTTTGACTTTTTTTGAGCCTTAATAGGAAATAATACTTCTAAGGACTACATCTTAAAACAAATAAGGTGGCAACCTCCAGATATAGGCTGGATTAAACTTAATATTGACGGGGCTTCTAAGGCGGAGGGGGTTTGAGTGGTGTATTCAGAAACAGTAATGGTAGCTGGCTTTTGGGATACTCCAAATCTATCCCCTACATAACAAATAACCATAAGAAAAAAGAACATAACAAATACACAAGCAGAATTAAGAGCTCTAAGAGAAGGTCAAGAAATAGCATTAAGGCATCAATTCCATCGGTTACAAACTGAAACATGACTCCAGAGAAGTGATTGACATGATAAAAGAAGGTAATACTTGTTATACTAATCTGATTGATGACTGCAGGTTCCTACTATCTAGGCTAGGAGGATTTCAGGTATGACATATTTACAAAGAAGCAAACAAGGTAGCAGACTGCGTAGCTAAGGAAGGAAGAAAGGAAGATGCAATTCAATGAATTTTTTTTTCGTTTCATGTTGTACCTCCTGTTTTTCCGAAGCTTAACTTTGAAACTGATCTTAAAAGGAACTATGTACCCTTGAAAGATCAAGCCTTGTACTGGTACTTAGTATCTTAATAAGATTTCCCTTTTATAAAATAAAAAAAACTCGCAAGCCAATAAAATGGGAAGTCCACAGTACCTCCAGTTAGTTGATAACCAAAAAAACATATTTGGGAGGTGAAGTACTGTCATATCAATCCAAATGAAACAGGAAATCTTCGTACACAGGCTAACTAAAGAACGTGCAGATTAAAAGTCATGACCAAGATATTATATCCCGCATACAAGGATAATGGTAATTGGTTCAACCAAGGAACTACTCAAGCAAGCAAAAGATAGAACAAATCTCTAAGAAAAGCATAAAGAGATATAAGTACCGCAGGCGCAATGTGAAATTGAAATTAATTTTAAGGTACAGACTACCTCCACAAGAAACACCACTGCTGATTGATCTACTTTCCTCAATGTAGACTTGCCTTCTAGCTAACTGTACGGGTAATGTCTAAGAACAGGGAAGAGAAAGCATCATATACTAGGTATACAAAGGATGAGATAACAAAGTAATGTCTGAATATGAGATTGTGGCAATAATTCATGGAAGTACACCTTCCAATTACAACTGTAACTCAAGACAACTAACTGCATCATATTGTTTCAGAAAACAATTTATCTACTGATAGCAAGTTCCACAACCATTAAATACAAGATCATCGATCTATGTGATCAGAAATATTTCAAACGCGGACCTTACAAATGCGATTTAATGCTAGAAAGCTAGCCAAAATTAAGATTGAGTGAACAATCTGCTGAGAATCATACAGGACAGAAGGTAAAGAAAAAAATAAGAGCAGCTTTTACCAACAACTAGAAATGCAACTCAAAATCCTCCACGAAAACACACAACAAATCAATGAATCGTGATTTCAAATTTTCAAAGTTCATATCTTAATTGCATTTTGGACACCCTGGAGGTAATCAAACTCAACAAAGATATAGCAAATGCTGATATCCTGCCCATCAATTGCAGTCGAAATATTAGAGCATGTAGGACAATTGAAGCAGCATATAATATTGACAACGGAAAAAAAAACGTTAGAGTGGGCTAGAGTCCCACATTGGTTGGGGAATGGACTGGTGGTCTCCTTATATGGACTTGGGCAATCCTCCCCTCATTAGCTAGCTTTTGGGGTTGAGTTAGGCCCAAGTGTCATATCTTTACAAAGACTACTTTGCGCTTTTCAAGAAAACTCCATCCTGCTTATTCTTCCCAAAGTTCTTAAAATCTAGCAAAGAATCTAGATTAGTACAGTGGACGGCAAATTCCTCAGGTAGACAGATTTTGTTTCCCCTGGAGAAAAGTATATAGAGTCAAATCCTAGCTAAACTCGGTAATATAATGAGCTAGAAGCTAGGATGCAGCAACTCAAAGATGTAGCGACATTGATTGTGAATATGCATTCATCTTACCTTCTTGATATAAACCTTCATCTGCCTGGGACATTGAGTTTGACTCAGAAGCAGGTTGCCACTCTGTAGCAGGCACAACTCTTTGTATAAGTTGGCTGGACGGTAACTGATATACGGGTTTTCTGTTTGGAGCTCTTAGCTTTCAATTCCATGCCAACATACACGGTTGAAGATAAACATCATATACCAATTCCAACAGTCACATAAGTACGTCTCTACAATTTGATATCAATGTTGACTATAAGTCAGAATACTGATTGTACTTTAGAGCTCTCATATACGTACACACCTCAAAAAATTGTGTCCATGCATGAAATAAAGGAATGTTGCAAATACCTTCAAGGCATTTTAACTCAGATTGAAGCAGTGAATGGCTTTGACGACAAACTCCAATTGCATCAGCCTATTCTTTGTGTTTGAAATGAAGAACATCAATCACTTGAGAGATAATTAGCCTCCTCTTTCGTCGTAGCATCGACCTTACTTAAAAGAATGATAGCATCTGAAAATTTGGATGATGGAAAATAATCAGTTTTGACCTGATTCAAGCACCACATCTGTACATAGTAAAAAATAAATCCCGAAGATGACTAAAACTTGCAAAGTAATCACAGAATAAAGAGTAGAAACGTGGGACCACATCAAGGTCTTTCCAGGTTACTACCCTGTGCTGATGGCTATCCTTCCAAAACAAGAGAAAAAAATTCTGTTTTAATTCGCTGAGCATCAATAGCATCTTCCAAGATAAAGATTGAGACAGATCAAGAGCTTCTCTGATATTCACAATAGATTTGGCATTGGAACTGCCAAACATTGGTTTTCAACAGCCTAGAACGGAATATCTCCTCCGTGGGACATGATAGAATTGAACCTAAATGATTTTAGAAATCAATAAATTATTCTCACAACAATGCACAAGAGCTTATCTTTTCCCCAATGAAGTTTCAGGATAATGCATAAAACCAAATTCACATATACTTCTAACAGCCAACCTCGAGAATAATCCAGATGATCCAAGCTTTGCAAAGCAAATTGATCTGCCACACTGCATGCTCCAAGAAGAATCAGATCACTTAGAAGACCATCAAACGACGCAAATCACAAGTTAGGTTTTTTAGGCCATTCAGACACCACACTATTAGGATGAGTGAAGAAGTAAGCTGATTCCAGAGCCGATTTAACGTAACCAAGAAGTAATCATAAGAAGCTTCACTATCCTGCTGATTCCAGAGCCGATTTAACGTAACCAAGAAGTAATCATAAGAAGCTTCACTGTCCCATAATTCTTTCCTTTTGCCTTCAAGATCATGCAACTTACGTTTCTGGCATCTAACTGTTGAACTATAGTTATTGATTTTGATACTGGAGATTGGGGAGACCTGCAGCATCAGCCTACCAAAGAAAGAAACAAAAACTATCATCCTTTTTCAGTAAGTTCTATACATTCATGGAACCCATCATATAACTTCAATTCATCCATGTCTAACAAAGACAATGGAATTTGGCAAGCACATCCTTTGCAAATTTAAGTATCATGTAATTTGTGCATCAATATTTATTTTATTTTCTTAAGCGGAAGCAAGAGGAAAACATTGCACATCAGGTTAGACAAAGATAATAAAAAATAAGATGCAATTTCACAAAGCCAAATGCAACTACTGATACAGAATTACAGATTACTTATCTGCAACAGTTAGACTTTACTTTTCAAGATATGCTTCTTTACCTTTATCATACTGAGTTACCATTTCCCAATACGAACATATGTTGAGCAGTAGCAATAAATGCAAAAGTATGAATGTCTCTTTCTGTGTTACATAAACACACACGTGACACATATCTATGCACTCTGGTATTTTTGCAATAGATGCATCAAAAAGGAAACTGAATTAAAATTGTAACTATTTTTGTATTTTCTTTTTAAAATATTATAAGAGAGTTACAGTTAGACTTTTCTAGGAGGACAATTTACAAGACAACCATGATTCGTCAGGTTATTGTCACTATCATCACAAGATATAGTAAGTTTTTGTGCCAATAAGGAATTGAGATATGTCCCATCAAAATCTTAAGTAAGGACGAGGTGTTCATATTACTGAGAAAAGGTATTCAGATAATTAGTGACACAGTTAGCAGGATATTCCCCAAAAGCTAAATATTCCATAAGTTACAGGGACAAGTTGAACATACGCAGAAGCTGTTAAAGGGAAGATAAGGAAAACAGGAAACAAGAAACAAGTTTTTTTGGTCCAAAGGTTTCAACCTACCTCTTATCAGCTCCAGGCGAATTAGAAGGTATAAACTTGCTCAGTGGCAGGATCTTCTAGCCAAATTAAAGAGCTAATCCTTCAAGTGCTACCAATAATCTGTTATTAATAAAATTACAGTGTTCTTATTTATAGTTTCTGAAACAAGAAAAATTAGATGAAGCAGAAAACTTTCCGAACCCACAAATTACTTGTGTTTCCTTAAGGAATTAAAACCCTCCCACAGTTGCCAAGGATTATGGGTTATTTCCTCCCAGGATAGAACGGAAATCATTTCTGTGATAGCGGCAAAACAAATCACAGAACACCAACGAACTCAAAGTAACGTTTGCAAATCACAGCAGAAAAAATACTTACTGGTTGAAAACTGGAATACAATACTGGAATACAAGAGAGAATTTTTGTATGATGTTGCGAAAATATTCTGTAGAAATTCTGTGTCGAAATGAATCACAGAAGATGGTATTTATAGACCCCTGTTAGTGTGCTTGAATAGGTGCGAAATCTGTTCAAAGATGACTATTGGGAATGGAGTTTTCCAACAGTCATATTGTTTAGGAAGATGACTGGAGTTTTCCAACAGTCATATTGTTTAGGAAGGAAGATGACTGTTGGGTGACCGTTAGGAACTGTTTGGAAAAACGGAAATACAAAATTAATTCGGATTCATTAATTAATTAAAAAATTAATTAATTAAACATTATAAATTTAATTCAGATTTATTAATTAATTAAAAATTAATTAATCTTTGGTCAAAAAATTAATCTTATCGATCCAAATCCGAATCCGAAGCCGAAGCCGAGCCGAGCCGAGCGAGCGACGACGACGACGGCGCGAGGGGTCTTCCTTTTTCTCAACCTTTTGATAATCATATAATGTGTTTCACTATATAAACACACTAAAAAAAGTTTCCCCATCCTAATTAAACTTTGGTCAAAAAATTAATCTTATCGATCCAAATCCAAATCCGAAGCCGAAGCCGAGCCGAGCCGAGCGAGCGACGACGACGACGGCGCCTGTTAGTGTGCTTGAACAGGTGCGAAATCTGTTCAAAGATGACTGTTGGGAATGGAGTTTTCCAACAGTCATATTGTTTAGGAAGATGACTGGAGTTTTCCAACAGTCATATTGTTTAGGAAGGAAGATGACTGTTGGGTGACTGTTAGGAACTGTTTGGAAAAACGGAAATACAAATTTAATTCGGATTCATTAATTAATTAAAAAATTAATTAATTAAACATTATAAATTTAATTCAGATTTATTAATTAATTAAAAATTAATTAATCTTTGGTCAAAAAATTAATCTTATCGATCCAAATCCGAATCCGAATCCGAATCCGAATCCGAATCCGAATCCGAGCCGAGCCGAGCCGAGCCGAGCGAGCGACGACGATGGCGCGAGGGGTCTTCCTTTTTCTCAACCTTTTGAGAATCATATAATGTGTTTCACTATATAAACACACTAAAAGAAGTTTCCCATCCTAATTAAACTTTGGTCAAAAAATTACCAAATCCGAAGCCGAGCGACGACGACGGCGCGAGGGGTCTTCCTTTTTCTCAACCTTTTAAGAATCATATAATGTGTTTCACTATATAAACACACTAAAAAGAAGTTTCCCCATCCTATGTGGGACAATGAATTTTTTCAAACTTTAATGAATTTAAAATTTTCATTTCCCTCCAAAATTATTTCTTCCATTTCCCTTTCACTCCATTTATATTAAGACCATGCATGACTATGCATTTCTTAATAAATTCCAACATAATCACCACATGAACAAGAAACGTCCTTAAAATGGTGGAATAGGTTAATACTCTAATAATGATCTCTCTAGAGACAATTTTACAAATGAACTTGAAAGCTGTGTGGCAGTCCAAACATATCCGCAGGTTCTTCTTCACTCTAATAGGAGCACCAGGAGGTGTAACAATCAGCCCAAATGCAACAGCTAGTTTCTCACGATGGTAGGAGAGAAGAATTTCTTTTTGTCTCTTTTTCACATCATGGAGATCAATCTCTACCATTGGAACATAACCAGCTTTAGTCATTAAGTGTCCCAACTCCTCCAATTTGGCATATATATCTTCACATCTAGAATGGCTTCTGTCTCCCACTATAAATGTATAAACACTATCTTTGACCTCAATCCAACTCATCCCAGGTTCCTTTTTACTCTACTGTCTTTCATCAGTCTTCTTACTTTTGCAATATTTTCCCACAACCCAACTGATGCATAAATGTTTGCAAGAAGAGCATGAGTGCCAGATTTCTCTGGTTCAAGATTAAAAAGCATCTCAGCAGCACATTGCCCTACATTCTTGTAGCACCCAGAAGAGCACCCCAGACAGATGCATTAGCTTCAAAAGGCAGCTTATTTATGAGATTAATAGCGTCATCTAGTTTTTCTGCCCGGCCAAGGACATTGATCATGCAGGCATAATGCTCTTGAGTTGATTCAATCTCAAATTAAATCTATCATTGTGTCAAAATACTTCTTGGCTTCTGCAACTAAGCCAGCATGGTTACATGCACAAATTACACTAACCAATGTTATGTGATTGGGAGATACGCCATCATTCAGCATCTCACCAAATAAATGAAGCGCCTCTTTTGCATGTCCATGACCATAAAACAATACCTTTCTTAGGGAAACTCAGTGAAAGCACGGTTAGCATCCTCTATACTTCCACATTTGGCATACATGTTCACTAGGGAGTTACCAGCAAATACGTCTGACATGAACCCATATTTCAATACAGTGGCAAACGGAAGAATTTTTGTAAGCGGTGTCAACATTTGAAAAAGTGAGCATAAATCACTATAATGATATGCAGTGTCATTTTCTATATTTATATCAAATATTTGTATTTTTCTTATTATCTATATATACATATTGACGAGAAATTTTAACGAAGCGTTGTGAGGTGACACCGTTTGACATAAGGTGCCTGCACCCCTATTTCAATACATGAGCATGTATTTGTTTCCCATATGCATATGGTGATAGATTTGCACATTCATTTAGGAGAGAACTGCAAACAAATGAATCTGGCTTGAGTCCCATATCTTGCCACTTCAGGTAGAGTTTCATAGCATCTTCACCTTGGCCATATAGAGCATAAGCGGTAATAAGAGAGGTAAAAGATGGCAAATCCCGTATAGGGCACTCGTCAAAAGTTCTAGTTGTGTCATCCAGCAGGCTACATTTTCCATGAGAATCAACAAGACCGTTTATGACAAATGTGTCAACACTGAAATCCTGACTTCATAGAAAGTACATGTACTTGTTTCACATTAGCAGCCTGCAAGCCAGCAGCAGAGTTGAGGATGGCAAGTAAATTTGTCTGGTCAGATCGAGTTCCTGGGTTGTACATCTGAGCAAAAAGGTCTAGACATTCATTGTCTTCCTCATTCTGTGAGTAACCAGAGATCATAACATTCAATGCAATTAAATCCTTCTCGGGCATCAGATCATAGATCAAACTCGCATCCTTGGTCAAATCACGCTTGCAATACATATCAAAAAGACCAACACTTACAAATGGATCCAATATGATATCTTTCTTTTATCAAAAGAGAATGTAACCCTTTACCATATTCTGGAAGCTCCAATGCAGCACAGGCCTTGAAAGCACTTGATAATGTGAACGTATTAGGGAAAATTCCAGACCTCCTCAGCTGATTCAACATGTCTAAAGCCTGCGGGTGACATTCATGAAGAAAACAACCAGCTATAATAGCATTCCATGAAACAATGTCAGGCTATCGCATTTCACTCAAAAACTGTAATTGCATCCTTAAGATTTTCCCCTTTGGCATACATGTCGACAAGTGGCGTTAGACGAGAAAGGATCAGAATCATAACCAAGCTTTACCAAAATCCATGAATTTTCTTTCCTTGAACAATATCTCCTAAACCAGTACAAGCATTCAGTATATTGGATAAACTATACTCACAAGGCATAACTTCACTATCAATCATGTCATGAAACATACACATTGCCTCACTGAAAAAAGCATTTTGTGTGTAACAAGAAAACAAAGCATTGCAAGAAATAACATTTTTCTCGGGAATTTCCTCAAACAACAACCTAGAATCAAAAAGCTCGCCACATTTTGCATACATAACAACCAAAGTATTCGCGACGAAAACATCAAACTCAAACCCTGTCACCACAACAATCCCATGAAGCTGCTTTCCTAACAGAAGTTCCTTCTCAATAGAACATGCCTTAAGCACACTAGGAAAAGTGAATTCTGTTAGTAGTCTATGTTCGAAACCAGAAAATCAAAAAAGCAAATAAACCTTAGTTCCACAAGTTTTTTGTGTGTCCTTAAGGAATTTAATCCTCTCACTGTTGCCCAAGGTTTTGGATTAATGCCTCCCCGAATAAAACGAAACAACTATTCCGTGATAGCGGCACTACAAATCACAGAACTTCATCAAACTCAACAAAATGAGCAAATTACACTTGACACTTATGTTTATTTAGAAAATAATGCAACAATTAGAAAAGTGAGGAGAAGATTTCAGATTTTTCATGTCAGAAAAATGAGGCCAAGCCTCTAAATTTATAGGCAATGAAAGGGTAAGATGAAGAGGTGGTGCCTCTTCCATTTCCCATTCACACTCTTTAGAAAAAATCCAACAATCCCCCACATGAATGGGGAATGACCATATTTAAAAAAACATGCATAAAAATTGCATGATTCGCATGTAAGGATTAATCGTATCTGGATAAGTAAGTTTCCTTTTGAACTTTCCGTAGTGAGTTTATGTCGGATATACTCGGTTAATTGGTAATTTGATATCTTTGAACTGTCGAACTTTCGTGTATATCTAGTCAACCATAAGTCACACAATCAACCCTTAACCGTGTTTGGTTCTTATTGTTGTGTTCGTTTCAGTCATGAATACCGCCTGGTTTCATAAATGCATAGAGAATTGGCCTTACAGAACTCTTCTTGAAGCGGCTAACACTTCACACTTACATAGATGATTCCTAAACATGTTATCCCGTAGATACACTGTTTGATATACCCTGTATCAAATTTAAAAACCATTAAAAAGCCTTAACACTTTATCCTTGATACCGAACATTGTCTCATCACGAAAATGAACCAAAAAAAAATAATTATTTGACAATATTGAACCGTCATTAATGACTCAGTTTGAGCTCCTTGGACCTAGATCTTTGGATCTCCAGTCTTCTAGGTAGAGTTACTACCACAATGACTTGTCCTCGGCCATAGTCCCTTTATCTTTCAATTACCTCAATAGTTAGGCCTTTTGTAAATGGATCCGGCAGATTATCGCTTGACTTCACATAGTCAATTATGATAATTCCCCTAAAGAGTGGTTGCCTAACGGTTTTATATCTTCGTCGTTTTTGACAAGATTTTTCGTTATACATAATGCTCCCAACCTTTCCTATTGCCGCTTGACCATTACAATGTATGCATATAGGTGCCAATATTTTGGGCTAAGATGGAATTTCTTCAAAAAATTTCGGAGCCATTCAACTTCTTCACTGGCGTTGTCTAAGGCTATAAACTCAGCCTTCATTGTAGAGCGGCAATGTACTTTTGTTTGGACGATTTTCAAGACACTTCTCCTCCACTGCTTGTAAAAATATATCCACTTGTAGATTTAGTTTAGGTTGATTCGGTGATCCAATTTGCATCACTATACCCCTCAATACCCGTATGATACTTATTATAGTGCAATGCATAGTCATGGATATATTTCAAATATCCCAAAACTAATTTTATTGTCATGACAGTTCAATGCGACTTCCTTATGTCATAGACTAATACGTCTCTCACTTTTTTATTGCATATCAGATTATTGACTACACTTAATGTAGCAATAGTATATTATAACAACAACTGGAATAATTGGCATCAGTTGTGGCCACAACCTTTTAATATATAACACATTTCGCAATCACTCCACCATTTTCAAGCATTTGTATGCTATTTATTCATACGTCTATATGATATGCAAATTATAGCACCTTCATTCATGAAACAAATCCAACTTGAAATGGATATTTGGTTATGTTCGTTGGTTGGTTCACCTCATTATAGACCAACGTATTAATACATTCGTTCATGAACGGTCATGTATATACCAAACATACAAATACACTTTTCATGAAAAGTCACAGCCTTCCAGGTGACACCCTTTCATAAAAGAGCTAAATATTATAAATGTTCAAGAAAGAACAAATCATTTCTGGAAAGGCACGTAAACAACTTTCCAATTTGTAGTTTCATCACTAGTCATCACTAAGACTGAACAAGTAATGAATTCACCGACTATCATATCAATATCCACTAAGAATGGGTAGGGTTCGAAAATTATATTATTTAGACATTACGTTTAACATATGGTTTTGTTATGCATAAGCTAAAAGCCCCCACATTTTTTAATATTTCATCGACATATCATTTACATATAATCAAATAATGACAATATGATTTGAAGTATTCTTAACGTAAACACATTTGTTTACACTCATTAACTTTGAAACCATTTGACAGTATTATTTTGTCTTCACATCCATTTAATGGATTTCAAGACCATACACTGTAGCCAATGCTACTAACATCCATATGTACGTAATACTCATAACCGTCGAGTACGTATTGAAATAGTCAAGACCTTTTCATTGTCGATACTCTTTGACAATAAGTCTTGTCTTATGCATGTCAATAGTGCCATCATCTTTCATTTTCCTTTTAAAAATCCATTTAAAACCTAACAGTTTATTACCGGGAGGAAGATCAACCAATTCCCAAAGTATGATTGTTCAATATGGATTCTATTTCACTATTGACCGCTTCTTTCCGAGGAAGACATAACTTTTTTCAAAGTTTAAAGCTCATTTTCCAACAAGAATGTCAGAAAATCTAATCCAATGGAAGTAGTTGTCCTTTTACGTTTACTACGTCTTGGATTCACCTCATTAGGTGTACTTTCCTTTATTTCTTCCCGATATCGCTTAGATATTTCACTAGACGACTCACATTCCTTTTTATACAGATAAATATTTTCAAAGAATTCAGTATTATCTGATTCGATTACCGTATTAATATGAATGTCGGGATTTTCTGATTTATGAATCAGAAAATGATATGCCTTATTATTTATTGCATATCCTATGAAAACGCAATCAATAATTTCTGGTCCGGTCCCTTTTGGGTTTAGGAACTTGCACTTTAGCTAAGCACCCTGACACTTTAAAATATTTAAGTTGGGCTTCCTTCGATTCCATTTTTCATATGGAATGGATTGCGTCTTGCTATGGGGAACTCGATTGAGTATCCGGTTAGCTGTAAGAATAACTTTCCCCCCACAAGTTCTGGGGTAAACCAGAACTTATAAACAAGGCATTCATTATCTCCTTTAACGTTTTATTCTTTCTTTCTACAATTCCATTAGATTGTGGTGACTAAGGGGCTGTCGTTTGATGAATAATACCATATTCCAAACATATTTCTTCAAAAAAGGAGATTTACATTCACCGCCCCTTTTACTTTGTAGAACCAACCATAAGAACTATTGTTTGTGTCTCAATATAGTCAGAATTAATAAATGGTGAAGTTTTTAACCTTCAAACTGATCTGACACAACCAGAATTAATAAACTGTGAAGTTTTTAATCTTCAAATCGAGTAATATCCGACACAAAACAGATTTAATAAACGGTGAAGTTTTTAATCTTCAAACCGAGTAATAAATCGGAATAAAAAATCACGAGGACTTTAATCTCAAAGATCGAGTAGAAAATCACGCAGATTTTAATCTCGAAGTAGGGTAGAAAATCATGAAAATTTTAATCTCCAAAACAAGAGTAGAAAATCACAAGGATTTTAACTTTTTCTTTTCAAATAGCTTTCCAACTATACCATTATAACACTTAAGCAGTTTGATCTCTTACTCTAATCAAACAAGTATATGTACATCTATACATGTTATATTTATGATCTCAAGAATATTTTCTAAGTAAGCCTAATTTTAAGTCTTACTTCCCTGGAGGAGAACTTGTCCAAAGGACTTTTCACAACCAATTTACTAATTCCTCCATTATATGAACCGATATTTACCAATTCGAAACAAAATAATTGTCTCCAACAAACAATTTTGGCACCGATTCAAGGAAGCCAATGCTAGCAACACATGAAGCAACATATGTTTCTGTAAAAACTTTTCTGTCCTCTTTTCCTCATTCTACACCAATGACTCGAGAAGAGAATGGTGCCTTCTTTTTATTATGGCTCAAAAGGAAAGATTACTTTAATCCAATAAAAATCAATTTGGACCAGAACAGAAAAGTGTTTCCTTTGCTTTTTCCTCAAAAACTCCAATAAACAAAATTTAATTTTAAAGAAAACTTCAATATAAAATTGGTCCAACGAGCATCTTTCATATTTGTCATTGAGTTTCGAATAGGCATCATAACGCCGTTTCTTAGTCAAATCAGGAAAAACAAACTCAAGCAACAGTTTGATGGACCATTTGCCATAAGGCATATCGACAGAGAAGACACAGTGAGAAAACGGAATTTGACAACAGTCACAATTACCAACACAGCTAATTCTTCCACATTGATAACACTCATAATTGAGACACTTATCACACTGTCGATCCATTTTCTTTGCAAAATTCTCCTTCTCAATTTCATTACAACTGTTGTTCCAGTCTTTTTATCCCTTTTGAACACTATAAATATTTATGGGAAAAGGGTCAAAATATACCACTCTATTTTCCAATATAGTATGCATTTTTAACCTCTATTATACCATTCAGTCAAATTTATCCCTTCCATTATACTATCTGGCCAAATTTACCCCTATCATCAGCAAACATTTAAATATTACCTCTTAATCTGTTAACTAATCCAAAATCTCCTAAATTCCTTTTATTTAAATCATTTGTTGTTCTTCTTGCTCATTATTTTCAGAAATTACTATTGATGTAAATGCTAAAGTTACTAAACTATACAAACTATTCATAATTCTTTTTTAATAACCAATGCACCCACTTCTCCTCTTGTACTAATGGGTTTGGAATTGGTTTAAAATTTTATTTATTTTTCAATCATATATACACCGTAAAATTCAGTGGGTCTATTTATTGTGTTTTATATGCAGCTGATTATCATGTATGTACATATATATTCAAATATATTTTATCATTGCCTGATTAGTATAAGAGTTCAGTCGACTAGCTTAAAAGTGCACAATGTGTAGGCATTTGATTAAAGTAAAGTGGAATTTGACAATGTAAAGTCTCCGAGGAAATTCAACTTCAATCACTAATACTTGCAAAGTCTCCATACATTTGGTGCAACGAATTCATTAAGTTGGGGCTGTTGTAAATACTTTTAGAATTTATAAAAGCTACCTAATTTAGATTTTTCAATTTACTATACTTTGTTTATTAACAGTTGTATTATTTAATATTTTTTTCTCTTATTTTCTTTCTCCAATTCAGAAAGCAGGTAAATGCCAATTATTTCAAAAATAGTGACCAAAAAGAAGAATCAGTAACTCAATTAAAATGATTTGGGAGATTCTAGGTCACCGTAATTTTTTAAAGTTTGCTGATAGTAGGTGTACATTTCGCCCGATAGTATAACGGTAGGGGTAAATTTGGCCCGATAGTATAATAAAAGTTAAATGTAGACAATATTTGAAAATAGAAAGGTATATTTTACCGTAAAGAGGTATATTTAGCCTTTTTTCCGATATTTAATAATCAAGTCCTTAAGCAGAAAAGACAAAATGTTACATGAATGATTTATTAGTTATGCCGTCAAAATCGTTTCTTTCCAATTGGAAACTTTTGGAATATCAAACTCTAATAAATACCAAATAGCACTTATGAACATTCCAGAGCCTCATGTGGCATCACACCGTACAGTTCCACACAATAATTTTAGAGAAGGCCAAGAAAATTTCCGTTTCAAAAGAAAAAGTAGAGGACGAACTCCAAAATATATTTATACACTCAATCCACTCCATAAAATGCTTTTCATAATAAACTATGTCGTTCTTCTTTGACTTTATTAACTAGACTTTGGTCGATAGAAAATGGAACTTTCAAAAATCATAGTTAACCACCCATAAGACCATTCTTAATAGAAGAAAACAACCTTAGCAACGGCCAGGCTTTTGGAAATCCATGTAAACCAATTGCAATAGGTAACGTCAAGTGAAACCACTTGTAGTGACGCCTCCTAAGTGACATCTATTATAATGTTACTCTGTGTTCGAAACCAGAAAATAAGAAAAGCAAATAAACGTTAGTTTTACAAAATATAAAATAATTTCGAGTTCACAAATTTCTTGTGTGTCCTTAAGGAATTTAATTTCCGTGTTTGGAATAGTAATGTTGACGAGGATGCCACGGAGTATGCCACAAGGGATGAGCACATGAGGATGCCACGTAAGAGCTGTAGAAGAATTATTCCTCCAAAAGGACTCAAGGATTATGTGTGGAAAGGAAAAAGAGAGTTTGTTACGCCAAGGGTATAAAGCAGCAGGAGTTTGGCAATGCAGGGTATCAGATTATTGTTATGAGTTGATCTTGTTCTCTCCTCTCTCTTCTTCTAGTCTTTCACCTCCTTCTATTTTATCCTCAATCACTATCTTTAGTATTTTCAGCATCTCACATCTTATTCCGTATTTTGGCTTATTGAGAATAAACAGTTGAGCTTTAGTTGAGTGTCAGTTCTTGCTAATACAGTGTGCTTGTTTGAGTACTGTTACACCAAAGGTTTTTGATTAATTACTTGAATAACTATTCTGTGACAGCGGCACTACAAATCACATAATTTCAGCGAACTCAACAAACAGAGCAAATCACACTTGATACTTATGTTTATATAGAAAATAATGCAACAATGTAGAAAAGAAAGATGAAGATTTCAGATTTTTTATGTCAGAAAAATAAGGCCAAGCCCCTAAATGTATAGGCAATGAAAGAGTAAGGTGAAGAGGTGCAATCCAAGAGGTGCCTCTTTTATTTCCCATTCACACCCTTCAGAAAAAACCCAACAAATTCATTACATTTAAGACCCAAAGAATGCATTTTGAAGAAAGACCAGATAACATCTTTACCAAAACCATTCTGGGTAAATGCAGATTTCAAAGATGACCAAGAAACCAAATCTGGTTCAGGACTTTCATCGATCAGTTTCCATGGATGATCAAAAGTACCACATTTTAAATAAAAGCTAATTAAGTGGTTTCTTATGTTTACTATCATTTGATAATCCAATTTTGGTTAAATGAGCTTGGATTTGAAGATCTGGGTTCAAAGACTTTGTTTGGGAAAGCAGTGAAAGGAGCTTTGTGTAGGAAATATAGTTGGATATAGAGTTTTCAGCTTCTATGAAGCTTGAAAATAGCCTATATTTTTGCTGTGATTCACTGGGAAATCTTGAAGTTGACAGTCATTTTTGGAATGGAGAAGAATGTTTGAATTGTTGGCAAATACGTTGGATGAACAAGTTTTTCTTCCACTGTGATAAAGGCGCCAAAGGTTTGTCATGCTTGATTCGAAAACCATATATTGTCCAATTAAACGCGCACCAACATCTAACAGGAGCATTATTTGTTTGGACATTTGGTTGATATTTTTTTAAGAAAAAAAAAATAGTATATGTGATATTAAAATTGTAAGTGTTTTTTGAAACTATGTTATTTTAAAATTTTGACAAGTTTAAAGAAGATTGTAAGAATTTGGCAGTTCGATGGAGGAGGATTGGATAGATTTTTGGAGCGTTATTATGAAAAAACTTTTATGTTTTCACTAATCAAACAAGTGCAACTTATTATCTTTCATAAACATATGTATCACTTAATCCAATGTATACTCACTTTAATAATTAATTATAAAAACTAATTATTCGCTTTGACATATACACTATGTGAGAATATACTAGTATTTATCGTGTAAACATGTCATGAATAAGAATACCGAATCAGTAATTTTAATGCATTAAATATTATTTGGCGAGAATTATCACATGTTAGTTTGAAGATTGTCATTTAACGTCAAGTAATATTTTGAATGAGTATTTCAAGTAAATGTTAATTTTTTTTCACTGATCTTTAACTTTCGTGGAAAAAAATTAAAAGTTTATGTTCAAACACCACTCGTTCATATTTTTTTAGTTTCAAATTTCATTTCTTTTTTAGTGTCAACTCAAACATTGTCCAAACGCCTTCATGTATCTTTTGCTTCACAAAGTGCTGGATTTTTTTCCAGATAATACTCTTCAAATTTTTGTTGAATATCTTTATATTTTCTTCCAAAAATTGTCAACTTATTTGAAAAGCAAAGGTCGCTATTTTCTCTTAAATCTTGAAGTAGAACTAGAATATACGAATATCCACCGTGAAACCTTTAGCCTGGCCTACTTATGATGCGAACTGTAATTCTTGCAATCTCTTGATTTAGACTCTCTTTGCCTTTATCGATTTAACTTTTGCGGCCTTTAAAGACAATATATAATATTCCAATTCAAACAAGCTAAGAATTATGATTATGGTGATCAAAAATTGGCTACATAGGAGTAAAACTTTTGCTTGATATTGACTCTGCGGTGCCCACTATATACCAACACTCACTAAAATGTATAAGAAAACAGCCGGAGCGTGGAGTGAGCCCCTTCTGAGCTCCACCTCTTAGAATGTATTTATTTGATTTCCCAACAGATATTCGGAACCGTATTGAGATCCAATTAAATTTGAATTTGTACCGAGATGTGATTTCGTATTGGGATCCGATTAAATTCGGATTTGCACCGAGATGTACCACATTGGGACCTCTTAAACGTTGCTCTCAGAAGAGACAACATTCCTCTGCTTTTTAAGTTCTATATTTCTTTTAGCAAAGTCATCAATTTTGAAACTTTGGTGCAAATGAAACTGCACGATATTGATCCATAGTTTCTCATTATATTGTAATTCATGTGGATGTACATTCATACGATGTTTAGAAAAAGAAAAGGAAAATAGTCATACTTCAACCAATGCTTGCCTAGTTGATACCACTACTACTGCTACTTGTAATACAAAGGAGAAAACTTTGAGGAGAAGGCAAATCCTGGAAGTTGGAGCCAAAACAAAGTTGCAAAAGCAGATCTTCCTCTCCTTCATCACCATATCTCCTTTCTCTTTACACAATCCAAATCATCAAACCTAAATTTACACTATGCAATCACATTCTCCATGGCCCAAACCCTCAATGCTCTACCAGATTTCTCAGCCATTGGACCTACCTGCATTGAATAATATAATGTTAACAGAATAAATGCATTCTTTGTTATATATCCAACAAGAATCATAAATTGTTAGATTTACGTTTGACTATCAATCGATTAGATTTACGCTTGACTGTCAATCTATCGCAATCCTCCTTAATTAAACTTAAAACCAACAATGTGAGCAAGAATATAACCAACAAGGATATTTAAAATAAAAAAATATTTAGTGCTACTTATCAAGAAGTAAACCGACTTTTCTATTCTTTTTTCTGGTGGGATACTAACATCATCCTCCATACTTGACATAACTCTTCTTCTTGAATGCTGATTTTGTAAATAGCAAACAAGCAAGTACTAACCCCACACCAACCAGTCCACCCAAGACAATAGCCACCGTCTTCTGTGTACTCTTCCTTATTCCTGCACCCAAATAAATCCAGTACAAACATTAGATTAATTAAATAATGAGTGAGAGACCCCTTTAAATAATTAAGAAAAATAATGCAACTAGATAAATACTGCTACTACTACCATTTACTTACCACCTGATGGAGAAAATGATTTACTGGGAACTCCACTGGGATAATAAGTGTAACTAATATAGCACTGTTGCAGATAAATTTGAGCAGAAATGGAAGAAACACATTGGCTTTTGGCTTTCTCAGCAGCAACTTTCACACAGTTCACACAGTCCCCACTTCCCAAATCACCTTCACATTGACCCAACACATAAACCGACTGATAACCACCCGTATAAAACCCCTTATTACCACTTGAAGAAACTCCTTTAGCTATCTCTCCTAGTGCTGTTTCCAGCCTGTCCAGAAAACCATCTCCACTCGCTCGAGTTGACGCGCACACCTTGTACAGCAACTCGGTGGGACCCACTGACTGAAACGCGGCAACTTCGTACCTCAAGTAACAACCATTGAGCTGGATTCTTGCAGCTATTGATTGCCCGCACAATTTTTGGGACATCTCTGGGATTTTTTTAATGCAAGTGTTGCAGTCGTTGTCAGAGAGATCGCCTCTGCATTGGAAGAGACCGGAAATTGCTGACTGGCCACCGCCGGCGGTGGTTTTGTGGAACTTAGTGGAGGAGGATTGAGAAACTAAGTTGTCAAAAAGGCTGTTTAGTGTTTGGGTGTAAACCCCAGTTGAGTCTTGGAATTTTTGGTTTGCACAGCCTTTGTAAACAAAGTTTGTCAGTTCGGAGGTGGATCCAAGAATGGGAAATGAAGGTAGAAAAAATAAGAATAGGAAAAGGGAAATGAATGGTATAGGAAATTGATATGGACGCATTTCAGTGTTAGAATATTAGGGGGAGATTTTGGTTTTTGGCTAAGAGCAAAGAAAGCAAAATAGTGTCTTGTTTGTAAAGAAAGGGAAATTTGAGGAGATGCCTTTCCCTTTAAATACCTTGATCTTCCTGTCCAACTCAACAGTTGGCAAAAAGTTATGACCAGATTAGTGGTTTGACAAGGATTATTAATTAAACTAAGAGATGTTTAATTTGGACTAATTGATGAGATTATATTACTTTCTAGTGGTACTAATTGTGGCTAATGAACAAAAAGGAAAGTTCTAATGAGTAGGTAATGAGATGGGATAATGTTGACACTGCCCAGATAGGACGACGGTGTGTGCTAATGAGTAGTGTGGCACAAGGAGAATGTGAACGCCTTATTGTCAAGTACTTTTTATTGTATTAACATAACATTTGGTATTAATTAATATATATTAATAATGAGGGTGGCTTTGGCTATGCCTAAATTTAATGTTTGAATTAACAGGGTATTAAGGAAAATAAAGGGAAATGGAATCTAGTGGCAAAACGTGGGCTGCTGACAAAAACTTTACTGGGCGAAGGAAAGTGGAAATGCCCTCTGCGTGTAGGAGCCTTGACATAAGTAATGGGTTTCTCCGGTTTGTTGAATTGAGGGATGTAAAATTCAGTTGCTCATTTTTTGTATGTGCTTCAGTTTTTAGGCATTCCATATTTTAAATTCGTTAGTCAAATTAATCTAATTTTGTGCCAGGTTGACCATTGATCCATTAAGAGAGTAAAATGCATGATCACATAACCAATATTACTTGCGTGTGTCAGGAAGTTTAATTACTTGACAATTGGACTCTGTGCATCTCACTTGCTTTTTTTAAAACAAAAATCAAAATGCTAATTTTAAAGTCCACATTTCATCCTAATTTGATCTTAATTAAGTAAACTAAAAAATCAGAAACTTATGAAAATATGTTAGCTAAGGAATAAAAATATTCCTTACTTTTTATTTCATTGTTCTTTTGATTAAATACAAAAAAGCCTTTCTTTAATACCGTGATGTCACTCATGTGTCTTGTTGTGTCAATATGGCTTGGCCCGCTGGGTTGGCCCAGTTCAGCCCGTGATTCAATAGGCTTGGGTTACAAAATCTAGAGTCAATTTAAAAATGAAGCTTTTAAGCCTAGCTCAAGTAAGCTCGTGGCCCATGCGACTTGATTGAGGCTGGATTGGGCCAACCCGTGGGCTTAATAAATGTATTTAATTAAAATAAAAAAAATATAGGAACTAAAAATAATAAAAAGAGTAGTCCAATCTCAAACTGGTAATATTTTTTATATGAATTAAAATATTGATTTATTCTTAAAATTTTAGTTATTTCTTAATGTTTAACTAATTAACATCGCATATAATTATAGATTTAGATTAAAATAAAGATGTTAAGACATCTTTGTTTCACAAGAGGATTCAAATGTGCTTAACTAACATTGCATATAATTATAGATTTAGATGAAAATAAAGATGTTAAGACATCTTTGTTTGACAAGGGTATTCAAATGTACTTGATGAAGATTAAATGGTGTTGGATATGCCATAAGCATCTTGAAATTTTTTGGGTAATTTGTTTTGAGTAATGATTTTTAATGAATGAAATACTATCCTCTATTTTTGTTTTTATAGTAATCTATTAGAACAATGTCAAAAGTTATTATGTTTTGCGGAAGCTTTTAGGTTAAAACTTAAATTTTAAGAAATATGAAACATAATTTATAAAGATCGTGGGTCGGCCCGCATGGACCCGTGACCCAACGTAGGATCGGGCTGCGCTGATCATTTTAATGCTCATCAAAATAATGGGCTAGTCCAGCCCGACCTAACCGGTCAAATGCCAAAGCCCGCGTGGACTGGGCTACCCCATATTGACATCTCTACTTGTTGCAAAATAAGAAGACAATACATAGTATTTTCCATGTTCATTAGAACTGGCACAAACATTTTACCCACAAGAGATTAGGATTTTTTGCCGAGTTAATTAGATTTTCTCTGACCAAATTAGTGGATGAAATTATCAAGAAGTTAGGATAATATAATTTTGTTACTCTCCAACCTCCAAATTACTATAAAACTTTTTTTTCAGAAAAATAATTTGCCACAAAAAATAGTGCAGTCGTCGTCTAGTGAATAAATAGCATCGCAAATTTAATGATTTCCATCATAATAATAATAACAAAAAGAACGTATACGTCTAACGTTCAAAGCAACTGAGAGTCTAATTAGGTTCAAACTCAATTCTCAATTTTGTCCTCCTAATTTGCTGATAAGCCACAGAAACAATTGAAATATGTGATATTCGTTAAGGGAGCATATATGTCGTGTAATTTTTTTTCTTTTTTTTAATAGATTGAAAAATATTTAAATTGGATCCCATATATTTTCTACAGTGGAACACAAATTTTAATTTTGAAAACTTAGAGACAAGAAAAAGGTAACACAGTACATTACTTGATTTCAAATGGATAGAACGCTACAACCTGATTAATGTATTAACTTTAATTAATGAGAACATTATTTGACTTTTCTCATCAAATGTTGCCTCAAGTGTTAGTAGCTTGTTATTGACTTTTAATTATATGTCAACAATGCTACAACATGAACAACAATTTCAAAACGAGTTACAACAAATAGAGACTTTGAGCTTAATTGCAGTAAAATCTTGATCTTAAACTTGAATGGTTGGAATTTGTAGAGGAATACTTGAATTTATTATTCTCTGGAGCTTTCTCTTGCTTCCTTTTTATACTAATGGTGTTTACTTAGATTTATAAAGAATTTTTATTTATAGTTGTTAAAGGTAAATAGTCATATCCTGAATATAGTAGTTTGCTTGATGTAATTAGTTTTCTCGAATATCCGGACCAATATGGCTTTCTCTCACCTTATCTAGCTTTTGTTTTGATTTCCTTTAGCAATAGGCTCTAGTACAGGATGAGTCTGAACGACCATTGAAAATATTGTTCTTAAAGCATCAAGTAGGTCAATCAACTGAGATTCGTGAATCTCACTTGAAAAATGATAAGTTATATGTCATAAGAGAACAAATAGGGAACTTGATACAATTGGTGTGTTCAGATCAACAAGTCAAATTACTGGTACAGGTCTGAATGAAATCAGATAAGGGAACAACAGAGGGAACAGTTAGATATCAGTTCCTCCGGTCACAGTACAATTCAACTCTTACAATTGTTAAAGTTGTTGCACTGCACATGCAACAATCCAACAACACTTTTGAAGCATTCTGTGTACTGGACACTCCCTTGCATCATCTTTGATAACCTCACCTTATATATTATCAACATAAGGCAAGGGATCACTCACACTTGCAAAACCTAACTATCATTTACTCTCAAGTGTGCAGCCGTCTACATTCTCCCAAAAGGCATTGAAGAAAAAAACAGCAATATAACAAGGACCAGATTCCAGCATTAATTACATCGCGTGTCCTTTAGTATTATTGTGTGTTTGTTCATGTTATTCACTTGTAATTCCTACTCAGCTTGATTAGAAGCATCTCGTAGGACATCTTGTAAATCATAAACTTTGTGTTTGTTTTGACTAGAGTTAGTCGAATGGTTAGCTTTGTAATAGAGTTATTACAAAGAGGCTTGCAATATAGTTATTGTAAGTAGGTGAAAAATTAAGAGTTTAATTTCCAGACTACAATAGTTTGTAATCTAAAGTTTGCTCAGTTAGTGAAGTTGAAATCCTACGAGTGTAGGTCGCAATTTTTAATCCCGTGAACTGGGAGTTTTTTACGTAAATATCGTTGTGTTATTTACTTACTGCTGTATTTTGTGGGAACTAATAGAGAACTAGGTTCTCTATACAGTTTGGTGGACCCTTAGTTTACATAAAAAAATCAATTAATAGGTGTTTTTCAGCCCGTGGATAATGAAAATCAACATGGATTAGATCTTCCCCTTGGTACTGGACTCAGGGGGAAGAACAAGGGAATGGGGACCAGGTGCCTCAAGGTCACAAGGCACCGGTTAGTACTACAGGGGAGCTTACAGAGGACCTGGTCCCTCTGCCCAAGAGGAGTTCTCAGCTCCTACTTGGGATGAAACTCCAAGCTCTACTAGATAGTCCCTAGGCAGTACTAACCCTACATCTACCCCTTACCTTGATGCTGCCTCTTTAGACGTTGTGTACCCTGAAATGAAGTCAGTGTCAGAAGGAGATGTTGATGACAGTGAGAAGGACTACGATAATTTTTCTATAGCCCAGTTTATTGTTGCTAGGAGTGGTGGGACAATCACGCAAGAGTGTGTTCCTAAACAACCCACCACCAGGCAGCAGAAAAAGGTTGCTCTTGACAGTGCACTAAAGGAGAATAAGGAGAAAAGGAAAAGGAGAAGGCTTGTGAAAAGTAGACTGGTTGATGAGGAGGTTATGCCTCCAGCAACTGCTGTGGAAGTTGAGGATGAGGAGATGAATTGGGAACCTACTTCACTTGTCCAAAAAACATCTAAGAAGGTTGTGTCTGTGAAACAAAGGAAGGTATTATCTGCAAATGATGTTGAAGTTGGTTGGTAAAGAAAAACCTAGTTCCTCAAAGAAGGCAAGAGTAGATGTGTCTAAGCTTGAAAGGAAAGCTAAATTGAAAAAGTAGAAAATTCTGTGGGCTAGAGCTTTTGACACTGACATTCTTGATCGGTCTGGAATGCTGCAGTTGGTAGAGATCTGCGACTTCCAAAAGTGGACTCATCTCTTTATAATTGAGAGTCCAAAAGTATATGAGGAGGTGGTTCGCAGTTTTAATGCTGACTTGTTCACAGTGGAAGGAGATACAATATGTTTGAAGATCAATGGGATGGATTTCGTGATTGATGAGGCTGTGCTTGGGGAAATTCTTGGGGTGCCTGCTGAAGGGCTCTCAAGTGTGGAGGGAGCCTGTTCCCCAGAGTGTAGAAAGATCATCCTTAAGCCTCAAGTTGTTCAATAAGGGGAACGAGTGCACAAAAGGCATTGCTTCCAAAATACCAACTACTATTCGAGTTGGTGAGCAATGTCTTGCTACCAAGAGCTGAAAGGAGATCTATTGCCTCTATATAGGACCTGGTTCTTTTGGAGGCATTGGACGCCTACACTCCCATCAATCTGCCTGGGATTTCGATTGAACACACGAAGAAAGTGGTAGACTTCAATAATGGAAATCATGGGTTTCCATATGGATTCCTGCTCACAAAAGCCTTTGAACGATTTGAGGTCCCCTTAGGGAAAGTAGTTGTGGGAACCCGTAAACAAATATTCACAATGGCCACCTTGGAGGAATGCGAGTGTGTGGACAAAACGGGGGTATAGGAAGCAGTTCCATAATCTCTCAGCTTATCGGTGCTCAGAATGCTGCTAATGAGGAAATCAGGCGGTTAAAGGCCCAGAATGCTATTCTTGAGTCCAAGCTCAATCAAGCCAGCACGGAACCTAGTTCCAGTACTGCTCAGGGAGCAGAAGTTTCCTACTTGAAGGCTGAGAATACAAAGTTGAGGAAACAAGTGGAGAACCTGAAAGAGCAGCTGAGCAACTATTAAAGGGCTGCTAATGCTCGTGTTGATAGTCTCCTCAAGGCCCTTGCTCCCTCGTTGACGAGCTCTGGGCGTATATGATTTTTCTGCTCGTACTCTGTCAAATTATAGTAAAGTTTAAGATCTCGTCCCACAGAGATTGGAACCACCTATGCTACAAATTTGTATTGTCTTTGTCACTATTTGAGAGAGTCAAATTGGTAAAGAAAGAGTTGTTGAAAAAAATAGTAAAATAAAAGAAATAAATATTTATATTTTTATAATAAAAAATAGAGGTCGGGATATTGTGATTCAGTAAGATAAAAGTATTTAATAAAAACTTAAAATTTTACTACTTATTTCTCTGTTTAGTGAAATGATTGCTTATTTTTAATTCAACCAAATCCCATAAAAGTATCCAATTAATAACACCTCTTTTTTAATTAGTGTAGTCAATCGATTAACAGCGAAACAAGACCTTGTTTAAAGAATGACCACTTATTTCTAAGACATCACTCCACATAACAATAATATATAAATAGCACCGCTCGCGCTTAATGTTATTAATTTATTGACAGTTAGTGACATTAAATAATAATTGACTAATAACATCTCTTTCGATTAATGTGGTTAACCAATTAAAGTAATGGCTTCAAACAAGAATTATCTT
This sequence comes from Nicotiana obtusifolia, assembly GCA_002018475.1. NCBI lineage: Eukaryota > Viridiplantae > Streptophyta > Magnoliopsida > Solanales > Solanaceae > Nicotiana > Nicotiana obtusifolia. The sequence continues at coordinate 241,850 of MCJB01026593.1, read as the reverse complement.
AGTTGAGTGCACCAAGTGAGAAAAAGCCTCTTCGATTAGCCTTTTCTAAATCAACAAACTTGTTTAGATCTTTCTCTTCTCTTGAATAAGAAACAAAATAACAAGATAAAGATTTTAGTAAGTGATATAATTATATCAAATAATATAAATAATCAATATCAAATACTTTGGTGTATAATGATGGTAAAGAGAAAATATCAACATAAGAAGATAATAAACTTAAGATAATTATTATAATACTTTTATAACTTCATTAGTATCCCAACCTAAGAAAATTACTCCATTGTGGAGAAAAGATAAACAAGAAAAATACTATTCTGACGATAAAAGAAATAACTTTTAGGGCTAAAACAAAGCCAATATTAAAGTTAGTGTTCTCTGCACAAGAATGATTCTTCTTTCAATTGAAGTTTACGCCCTTTTTATAGGGACAAGCATAATCATAAATTCCCAAGGATGTCATCCTTGGCCTGGAATGTGGTCTGGGATGTCATCCTTGGTCTAAGTTGCTCAATTTTCTCCAGCTGTTTCTTCCCACGGATGTCATCCTTGGCTCTCTTTCTTTGCTTTTGTATTCTTCATTTTGTTCTTTTTCTCTCCCTGCAGTATTTATTAGATTTACACAAATATTGAACAAAAAGTAATATATTTAGAAATAAAACATTTATTTATTTAATATTATATATACTTAAAACATACACAACTTATACTTATCAAATACCCCATACTTGAATGTTTGCTCGTCCTCGAGCAAAGTACACAAAATAAAATAGCGGCAAACTTTTTAAGTTAAATTATGAGAACTTTCGCAAATAAGAATATAACCAAGATCAAGCTACGAGTTCAAATATCTTTAATCGTACTCATGTTCACTTATTGAGAACCAAAATTATAATACTTTTTAATCCCAAGTGTGTCTCACCAAATGAATAGAGATGCCCATAAATCACAATATATCAATACAAAACAAAGAATGACATTGAAAAATTCGCTCACTCTCAACAAAGAAGTATCTCAAGCTACTGAAAAAATTTTCATAAGCTTTTGACTATCATGTAATTCTCCATTAATATATGAGTCTTTGAGTTGAGATCATGTAGGGCTTTAATAAGGTTGTAATGTAGGTACAAGGACAGGTAAGATACGTAAGGATAAAGTGACTCAAGTCACTTATAAGCACCACAATACTTTTAACAATTAAGTACAATTATCTTCCTTCTTTCTAAAATAATTTAACCTCCCTTTCTTTTCATTGTCTTTCCATTCTAAACTCTATCATTGTTTTTCTTGTTTGCCCTTTTTTTTTTGCACTTGTCAAAATTCTCTTTGTTGCTATAAATTTTTTTCCTCTTTGTTTTCACAAGCAACAAATTTATTTCTTTTAAAGTCACGTGACAACATTCTCAAAAGCTTAGTAACCCAACATTCATTCTTTCATTTCTTCCTCCCACTACAACTCCCTCACACTTAGTTTTTTGATTTTTCAAAGTGGCAGAAGGAAAATAGGGTGAACAAATAGATGTAATAATAAAAATAGGCTAAGGGTTAAAGTTTGGCTATCAAAAAAAATAAGAGATAATTTATTTAGGCTCAGAGGGGGCAGATAAGGGATAAATATAATTAAGGCAGGTTAATTTAGGTAATGGTTCAACAAGGAAGGCCTATTCTCATTTCTCATCTCAAAAGTTGTCACGACCCAAACCGATGGGCCGCGACGGGCAGCCGGTGCCTTACCTAACCGAGCACCAACATAACGTATCTTTCTTATCATACCATCATGGGTAAATGGGCCAGAAGGGCCGTCATGATATAACCAGAATAAAACATAAGGGAATACTCGGCATAGGATGACCCAACATGGAATACAAACTTATACATGTGACATACGGGCCTATAAGTCTGACATGATCATTTGTACACTCAAAACATAGGCCGACAAGGCCATACAAGTATCCATATACATGAGATATGTCTACAAGCCTCTAAGAGTGCATAAACGTCATAAAGGTCGGGATAGGACCCCGCCATACCAATGAATACATGTCCAAATTATACTGACCAAATAGGCAACTCCAGAGCAAGTGGAGTGCACCAACACCTTCCGCTAAGCTGATAGCCTACTAGGAGGACTCTCAACCTGGCTATCGAGACTTGCGGGCATGAAACGTGGCGCCCCCAGGCAAAAGGGACGTCAGTACAAATAAAGTACCGAGTATGTAAGGCATGAAAGCAGTATATAAAAGACATGAAAGAAACATGGAGTAAAGAACTTAACCTGTAAATCTGAATAGCTCTGTGAATCATGAAACATTTATAATGTCATGCATATGCGTATAAATATCACATCATGCATGGGTATGTGCGTACAGAACATCATTAAGCCTCTGAGGGCACCCACCATATCATCTCGGCCTTTGTGAGTGAAATCATCATCGTAGACCAGCTTGTGGTCAAATATAACGTCATAACCTTTCCCCATACCCCATATACATGTATTATACGCGTATATAACATCATCTGATCATGGGTCAATATACATGTATAAATGAATGCAATGCATAACGAAGTAAGTCAATAAGATCTCTCGGAATGTCATAAGACCCGTGAACAGACAATATGATAGTAGGAAATATGGGTAATAAAAAACATAGACAACCCTAGTACTTCTAGGAATAGAATCATTTGTGAAAGTTGCGTGCTTGCTTGTTTCATTGCATCATATGGATCATGCCAAAAGGAAAGAAGGGATAGCCTTAGCATACCTTAACTTCATTGAGTCTTTAATACCTTCCAATCAATTCTTCAAACAACTCAACTCAATCTACCATAGCATAAAGAGATTCAAAATCAGTGTTGAGTAAAGGCTAAGTCCGCAACTTAAACTAGTAGCTCGTTTATGTAAATTTAGGCAGGATCTATCCTATAACAAGAGCCTCCTCTAATACCATATACCAACAAAAATGACTAGAGCAATCCAGAAATACATAATTATCAATAACAAGACACCATATAACAACAACAAGTCACAACTACTTCACGACGAGCGGCAAACTCCGATTGAAGCCTGTATACCCTATATCACCCCTTATAGACTTCTTAATTTAACTTAACAGTATCATTAACATGATAATGTAGTCATTAATCAATGATTCCATCCTTATACCATATATTTATAACAAAGAAAATAATCCACAACTCCAACTATCCTCAATTAGCAACTTTACTCACTAGTTCATGTCTAGCCCATCCATTTAACTTAATCAACATCAAGATAACCTTAAGAACATACAAGAAACAATATAATTGCCTCCTACAGTGGATTCAAGTCTAAATCCATGTTATATTTAGCTTACAACAGCTCGACAAACTCCAATCACTTCATTCCCATAACGACAACTATAGAAGTGTTAAACACCCCGAAAATGTTACAAAGAATGACTAATCCACCATTTCGCCATTATGTGGTGTTTCTCCACACCATTTCTCCTCCAAAACTCCATTAAACAGTAGCAAAATAGACATCCCAAAAATAACACGAAATATCCTACAAAATAATCCACTACAAGTCGAATAACTTGAACTCATGGCTTTCGATCACCATCCCGTGAGTTCTAACTATTAGGAAACAAATTTATCAACCTTTGTTGATATTTAAAATCTTAAATACAGAAATTAAAAATTTTCTTAACTATTAAACACCTTCCAAAACTCAAACTATAAAGAAAAACAAAGGTGATATAGCGATACTTATGTCGTAGAGATCGTTCTAATATTATCGCTTCTTGATTTCGTATCCGGGATGCTAATTTTCTTTGAAACCCTTGTAGAGAGCTTATGGGTAAGTTTATGGGTCTGATTTGGTCGTGTTCTCTGGAAAAATAAAGAAAGAGACGACATAAGGGATATATATATATCCATTTCGATGAAAAGTCAAAAAGGTGCTACTTGGCACCCTACATTGTCCCTTCTTCCAACGCTTATATCTTTTTATCCGTATGTCATATGAATAAACGGTTAAAAGAATTGGAAAATAAATTCCATTACCTTCAATTTGGTATATAATATGTCCCAAAAAGACCTCATATAACACACTAAAGGTATTGATCAAAAAGCTTTAGTGATCCACCTACCTATCACCTATGCAGTCTCGCGAAACTGCAAATATCTCTCTATTATGATGTCATATAGATAAACGGTTTAATGAGTTAGAAACTATACTCGTAGATATTTAATTTGATATGTGGATCATCCTGTAATTCCAAGTATATTAGGAGAAAAGCTCTACTAAATTTGACCTCATAATCAGCACATTATGAATCTAACTTGTGATGACCTTTGCCAACTTTTGTTCCAAAACTCGTTTGACTTCAAAATGTAACACACGACTATCATACGACTAAAATAACTCATAACATAACCTCCTTATCACTTTAAGAACCCTAGTAAATTACATGTTATTACATTCCTAACTTGTCGACATTTGACGAAACTTATTTTCTTCAATTTGCTTAGCTCCTAAGCCTTTCAACCCTCTTGGTAGTTGTTATCCATGATCTTAAATATTTGTAACATCAAAGGTAACATGATTAACTTACTTTATGTAGTTTCAAAGACGATCTCATTTCTGAGCTTACATCTATTGACTTATTATGTACTCTCACGTACGAAAATATGGGGCGTAACATCATTTCCCCCTTTGGAACATTCATCCTCGAATGTTGACTGGTGCGCCTATCAGTCTCATAACCTATAGCTTTTATGAATAGTTTAATATTTTCCTTGCCATCTAGGCGATTTTTCTGTGAATAAATCCAAAGGCCAGGGCATTCCCCCCTTTAGGCTTCTTTCTCACACCACGACTTGTCGTCAGAATCCTTTCAATCTCGTAAAAGTTGCTACCTTATATCATGTAGCATGTACGACATTGACCTTGTAAGTGCCTATGCGACTCTTCTCTCCTTTTTCCTCCATACTATACCATTACTCTTACTTCGGTTTATTGTTACTGAGGTCTGCTACCCAACTCAAGGTTACTCTTTCGCTGTATATCGTATATGTATAAATCAAAGTCCTTTAATGCTTCCTACTTACCGTTCATCTTAATAATGACGGCCTAATATCATCCCATACTTTAGAACCTATATCCCTCTATTGTCGATTCACCTTAATATTGATCTATAATCTACCACTAATAACGGGAAACCTCTTACGTAATACCTTGTCACTAGGGCTAACGTCTTATCGGGGAACATTTGAAGGGATTTTCCTGATCCACCTAGGGACAATACTATTCTTCAATAATCATATTTCATAGCATCCCAACGTGAAGTTCTAATCCAGTGCAATTCATGAAATCCTTTTTTCTCAAAATCATTACTCAATCAAAGGCCTAAACGTCATCCTCTTATCTATTGCAATTACACCTTTATTCTAGTACCGGGGCAACATTTCATCTCTTCTAATTGCTCCTAGTCTTTGACTCCTCCGAGTCAATTGAAGCTATACCGAGCTTTCTATAACTTACGAAAACCATCAGCTCTCTTATTTTGATGGGCTTAATCCTGAGGCTTACTTATTCTTGTCACCTTCTCACTCATCTTTACTTATCCTTACTCCTATATACCTAAACCCTTGTTGTTCTATGATACTTTATCTTGCGACCTACACATATCTATTCATACTACTCGCAACATTCCTTTAACTTGCTAGCACCATAGATTTCCTTTCGTACCTTCTCAGTTGCCTTTAAGCATAAGCAATTACTTTTCCTGGTCCGTTCTGCCACTTGTTGCATGAATACATGGCTTATCTCATTGACCACGAATATTAAATTTCCTATAACTCTATGATCTCAAATATCACCTTTTGATTTTTTTCTTCTTCCCATTCATTAGCCACGATAGGTGCCACTTTCTTATGGAGTACATACAATGTTGTAGTGAGACTGTTGTTACAAGACCATTTCTTCTTTATGTCATTATGCTTAAGTTGAAGCCTTCTTCTTTATTTCCTCAGCCAGTCTTTTTTTGTAGTACTTAAGGTAGACTCTTTGATTCCTATAAGGTTGCGAGCTTATTACATTGTATACCGGAAAGAATTTTTGATGTTCTTACTCGCCTATAATTATCCTTAGTTACTTACCTCTACGCCCTTGTGCTTGTAGGGTTGCTTTTGAACTGAAATTCTTGATTGTCTTCTCAGTGGCACCGTCTTTTATTTTTGTAACACTTATACGGTACCACTAACCCGAACTCCTATCTGAATATTTCTCAAGGATCACGATGTCATCATATTTGCGAGACTGAATTCCTATGTTGGGTTTCACTATGTTTATCTAGCACAATCTGCTAATTTGTTTGTATCCTCTTGTCTAGCCATAACTAGACTCTTCGTGAATCAACTACTAACTACTCGTTAGTCTATTCTCATATCTATATTCCACGTAATCTCCCTTGGGATATGTCCTTTGTTTGAACTTACCTCTCGCATTGGCTCCTTATGTATTAAGTGTTTATTTGCACTTATTTATCAATAACATCCCGAGCAGGAACCTTTACTTCCTCTTCCCGGTGTCGTTCTTGCATAATGTTCTGGAGTCGTAACATATCCGTGGGATCTGAATAAATGCAATCTCATTCCTTTCGCCTCATCATCTTTGGCGCCTTTCGCCATCTTCATTGACATCTTACTCATCTTGGGGTAACCCTTCTGTACCAAGGATAACTGAATTTTTTTACGCACGAGGGTGACACCTAGTATAACTGGCACACTTAGTCCCTTAAGCTTAACTCTGCCACAGTTCTTGCTTTAGGGAAACGTCTTCCTGAATGACCTTTAAAGGTTATTCTTCTGTTGACCATTCTATTATCGCCGGAACGCGATCTCTGAAATTCTCATGATGTCGACTATTATCAAATCCTTCGGTCCCGAATTCATGTTCAGTTTATCTTATTCACTAGCCCATACTAATTTCTATTACTCAGGGGGTCTAACTTTTCCTTCTGGTAATCACGTACGAGTCACCAACTCATTTCTCGAAATGGGGATATGAATTTATGGATTATACTCTTTTATTGTCTCAAGGCCTGTCACATCTTGTCTTTTCCTTCACTTGACTATAGAAATCTGTAATCCAACCATATTTTGATTTACCGTTATCATCCATTTATCACATCTTACCATAATGCTTCATTTACTCTCTTCTCATTGTGCTGCTAATATTTCAATCTATCATTTTATTCTAAAAACTTCAACAAAACATTCTTTCACTTATAGCTCTCCTTGCTTCATCTCACTGGCTCTTCGGGATGCCTAACATTCTCTCTCCTTTTTTTTTTCGAGAGACGGGAGTCATACTAAGGTAAATATTTATCCATTCTAGGATTCCACTGCCTATCTTTTGAAATATCTGAACATTCTAGTACTTATCTCTAATTGTATTACTCTAGAGTGCACTATCTGGGATGTCTCATAAGGACAACTATTACCACGTCTGCAATATCCTTTGGAAATGTGAGCAAATGATAACAATCCATCCACAATTGTAGGTTACTCTAACCCTTGCTGGATCTTGATATCCCATCCTTCTCTTAAACTAAATCTGTTAGCCCCCATAGGGCATAGCTGAGATGGGTGTTATCAAGTGTATATACTCTATTACTTTTGAAAGTAACTCAGAATGCTTATATTTCTCTACCTGAATTGTAAATACTGATAATCTTCACTAACTAGGTACCTCGTATTCTTCTTCACCTTGCTTATTTTATTTGTTGAAACTTGTATCTACCTTCTGATTCTCTCGTTGCTTTTTACCATATGGGTGGATAGATATTCATGCCTTAGGACTCCTTATTAAGAAGCTTACACGTCTTAGTACACACATGATCTGCTGAAGACCTTACATTTACTCATCATAAGCATGATGCAAAATCCAGTTCCTCTGACTCAACTCTTCCACAGCCAAATTCAATCTCTTACCAACTGTCTTTCTAAATGTAGGTATCGTTGTATTACGAATAAAATAGAATTTAGGAGTTTGAATTCTTACAACTAAGCTCTACCGCACGATCTAGAGGAAGAATAAAGAGTGACAATCCTAAATGCCCTGTAACCTCCTGCTTATAAGTGCGGTGCACAACACACCCATAAACAAGACTCTACTAGACATGATTTGTAGATTCCCTAGGACAGAACTGCTCTAATATCACTTTTGTCACGACCCAAACCTATGGGCCGCAAGGGGCAGCCGGTGCCTTACCTAACCGAGCACCAACGTAACGTATCTTTCTTATCATACCATCATGGGTAAATGGGCCAGAAGGGCCATCATGATATAACCAGAATAAAACATAAGGGAATACTCGATATAGGATGACCCAACATGGAACACAAACTTATACATGTGACATACGGGCCTATAAGGCCGGCATGATCATTTGTACACTCAAAACATAGGCCGACAAGGCCATACAAGTATCCATATACATGAGATATGTCTACAAGCCTCTAAGAGTGCATAAACATCATAAAGGTCGGGATAGGATCCCGCCATACCAATGAATACATGTCCAAATTATACTGACCAAATAGGCAACTCCGGAGCAAGTGGAATGCACCAACACCTTCCGCTAAGCTGATAGTCTACTAGAAGGACTCTCAACCTGGCTATCGAGACTTGCGGGCATGAAACGTGGCGTCCCTAGGCAAAAGAGACGTCAGTACAAATAAAGTACCGAGTATATAAGGCATGAAAGCAGTATATAAAAGACATGAAAGAAACATGGAACAAAGAACTTAACCTGTAAATCTGAATAGCTCTGTGAATCATGACACATTTATAATGTCATGTATATGCGTACAAATATCATATCATGCATGGGTATGTCCGTACAGAACATCATTAAGCCTCTGAGGGCATCCCGTCATATCATCTAGGCCTCTGTGAGCGAAATCATCATCATACACCAGCTGATCAGGTGGTGGTGCGTATATAACGCCATAACCTTTCCCCATACCCCATATGCATATATTAGATGCATATATAACGCCATCTGGTCATAGGTCAATATACATGTATAAATGAATGCAATGCATAATGAATTAAGTCAACAAGATCTCTCGGAATGTCATAAAACCCATGAACAGACGATATGATAGTAGGACATATGGGGAATCAAGAATATAGGCAACCCTAGTACTTCTAAGAATAGAATCATTTGTGAAAGTTGCGTTCTTGCTTGTTTTATTGCATCATGTGGATCATGCCAAAAGGAAAGAAGGGATAACCTTAACATACCTTAACTTCATTGAGTCCTTAATACCTTCCAAGCAATTCTTCAAATAACTCAACTCAATCTACTATAGCATAAAGAGATTCAAAATCAGTGTTGAGTAAAGGCTAAGTCCGCAACTTAAACTAGTAGCTCATTTATGTAATTTGGGAAGCATCTCCCCTATAACAAGAGCCTCCTCCAATACCATATACCAAGAACAATGACCAGAGCAATCCAGCAATACATAATTATCAAGAACAAGACACCGTATAACAACAACAAGTCACAACTACTTCACGACGGGCAGCAAGCCTCGATTGAAACCTGTATACCCCATATCATCTCTTATATACTTCTTAATTTAACTTAAAAGTATCATTAACATGATAATGAAGTCATTCATCAATGATTCCAGCCTTATACCATATATTTATAACAAAGAAAATAATCCACAACTCCAACTATCCTCCATTAGCAGCTTTACTCACTAGTTCAATTCTAGCCCATCCATATAATAATCAACATCAAGATAACCTTAAGCACCTGAAAACCCATAATATACTTACCTCCTACAGTGGATTCAAGTCGAAATTCATATTATATTTAGCTTACAACAGCCCAACACACCCCAATCACTTCATTCCCAAAACGATAACTATAATAGTGTCAAACGCCCCAAAAATATTACAAAGAACGACTAATCCACCATTTTGCTATTATGTGGTTTTTATCCACACCATTTCTCCTCCAAAACTCCATTAAGCATTAGCAAAAAAGACAGCCCAATAACAGCACGAAACAACCCACAAAATAATCCACTACAAGTCGAATAACTCGAACTCACGGCTTCCAATCACCGGCCTGTGAGTTCTAACTATTAGGAAATGAATTTATCAACCTTCCTTGATATTTAAAATCCTAAATACAGAAAGTAGGAATTTTCTTAACTATTAAATACCTTTCAAAACTCAAACTACAAAGAAAAAGAGAGGTGATATAGCGATGCTTACGTTGTAGGGATCGTTCTAATGTTATCGCTTCTTGATTTTGTATCCGGGATGTTAATATTCTTTATAACTCTTCTAGAGAGATTAAGGTAAATTTATGGATCTTATTTGGTCGCGATCTCTGGAAAAATGAAGAAAGAGACAACATAAGGGATATAAATATTCATTTTGTTGAAAAATCAAAAAGGTGCTACTTGGCACCCTAGCGTTGGCCCTTCTTCCAACGCTTATATCTTTTTATCCGTATATCGTATAAACGAACGGTTAAAAATGTTGGAAACTACATTCCAAGACCTTCAATTGGTATATAATATATCCCCAAAAGACCTCATATAACACACGAAAGGTATTGATCAAAAAGCTTTAGTGACCCACCTACTTGTCACCTATGTAGTCTGCGCAGTCTTGTGAAATTACAAATATCTCTCTACTCCGATGTCGTATCGACAAATGGTTTAATAAGTTAGAATTTTATATGTGGATCATCCTGTAATTCCAAGTATATTAGGAGAAAAGCTTTGCTATATTTGACCTAAAATTCAGCACATTATGAATCTAACTTGTGATGACCTTTGCCAACTTTTGTTCCAAAACTCGATTGACTTAAAAACTATAACAGATGGCTATCATACGACTAAAATAACTCATAACATAACCTCCTTATTGGTAACAAACATGATAGGGGATTCATGAATTTACTAAAGAAAAATAAGAAAATCAAGAAACGTGCGGAAGCTAAAAGAAAATAGGGAAATGAAAAAGACAGAAATTAAAGATAGATTGAATTCAAGAAAGAGTTTCTTGAATTCAAGAAGTCTATTCTTGAAGTTGAATCCTAGCTACAACAATTAGCTAACGAAGAACTAATCGCCTTTGGTAGAGAATTAAAAACAAGAGATAGATTATGAAACCTGATCCTTTAGAATAACAAGAACAACAATAAGCCTAAACTTATCACCTTTCTTGAATACCTAGAAGTGATCTAAGATTTCGAAAAAAGTTTAATTTTACCACCTTAAGTTGATTTTTGAAGGTTGAAGAATAAATCCAAGAGTATCCACACACAAGAGTGTAAGAAAAATCTCACAATTTTTGTTGATATTGTCTATCATAGTCTCTTCTAAAAACAAAGAATACACCCTTTATATAGAGAGGGATTCACGAAATTCCACCAAAAAAATAAAGAAAGAAAGGTGTAACTACTTTGGACAAAAATCCAACTACCTTAGGATAGGATCTTGAAAGTCCAAAATCAATCTTGGAAATCTTAGAAATCTTGGAAAAGAAAGAAAATCCTAACTACTTTAGACAAAAAGTCCAACTACTTTAAGATATGATCTTGAAAGTCCAAAATCAATCTTGAAAATCTTGAAGGACATTTGCAAGCAACTTGGCACCAGCTTGCACTCAACTTCTAGCATGACTATTGTACCCTTCTTTGACATTAAGTAAGTCCTTTTTATGTTATAAAAACATGACTTCATGTAGGACGTATTGGGCTGCAAGTTTGGACACATTTTAGGTGCCAAAATGGTCCAAAAGTAGACTGATTAGGATCTTCTTCACGGATGTCTCTTGGGATCCAATACTCCTCTTCTTGGACATAAATTTGGGCCATAAAACAATTGTAACACCTAGCCAATTCACATTCTTGTTCCTTGAGCCCTTCCTCCCAATTAACAACTTCATTATTTGCACTTGAAATCTAATGACCTTGTTATGCAACTCTTTAGCTTGACATCTTATTAAAGGCCCTCTTTGAGATTCCAAAGCTTCATCCTTGTCTTTGAATAGATTTGAGCTTCCTAGGATGCTATCATACGACTAAAATAACTCATAACATAACCTCCTTATCACGTTAAGAACCCTAGTATCACCCCAAAAGTACATGTTATAACATTCCCAACTTGTCGACATTTGATGAAACTTATTTTCTTCAATTTGCTTAGCTCCTAAGCCTTTCAACCCTCTTGGTAGTTGTTATCCATGATCTTAAAGATTTGTAACCTCCAAAGTAACATGATTAACTTACTTTATGTACTTTCAAAGACGATCTCATTTATGAGTTTACATCAATGGACTTATGATGTAATCTCACGTACGAAAATATGGGGTGAACAAAAATCTACCTAGAATTTCGCCTCGAACCACATTTAAGACAAGTTCTAGATTTTCGAATAAGCTAGAGAACTTGGCAATATAACCTGATAACACATACACTTGGGATCAGCAATTATTATCATTTTAATCACCAATAAATAAATAGGAGATTGTAAAAATATTCATAAAACACATGGATGATACTCAATTAATTCCGTTTTTCAAAATCTCATTCTCATAAAACCAAGTTATTAGCCGACTTATATACTAAACTAGAAAGTGTTCAATTCAAAATATTACCATCGCAAAGAACTGAACAAAGAAATCCATGGAGATGTATAAAAGAAGTTATATTAAAAAATATAAATATACACAAATTTGTATTCCTCTATCCCCACACATAAATATTGTCATGTCCCCATGACAAATAATGTAAAGCAAGACGAGGTAAAGGAGTTTCCCTTTATTGTTAGCTTGTGTACTCCAACTCCAATTTTGAATCCCTCTTTCTTTTTCGCTCCTAGGGGTTCATCGTGGAGCACACTTGACCAAGAATATCAAAAAATATATTCTTTTTTCTCACATTCCACTCTTTCTTGGCCTTGTCTCGAGCGGACAAATAACTGTACATGGTGATCTTTAACTCCATCTTGCATTTTTCACGAGAATCATTCCATCCATTTTCCTGAAAGTCTCCAATAACAAAATCCACAAATTAATAATGATCAAAAGAAATTGAAGAATTATGGTCATTGAAAATTTGGTTTGCGCGTAGGAAAACCTCTTCATTCTCATTTTCTTCCAACTTAATCAATTTATATGAATAAGATAATTGGAGTAAGCACTCATCACCTATAGAATTATTTTCAACCAAACCTTTATTGTTAGTCTTCTCGATTGGATCGGGATATTCACCATAAGTGGTAAATTATTTCTCATAAAGCTCAATTTCTTGATCAATTGGTCCATCCTCACAAGATGCAGTTTCTTTTAAAATCTCGCCACAAATCAAGGAGAATGTCATCTTTCTAATTGATTTACTTTAATTGTTAGATCCGTAATAGCTTTATGATTCTGTGCATATTTTTCATTAGTATTTTCTATGAAACTATGCACAACTTTTATCAAGTTTACATTCTCCTCTTAAGGTGATTGACTCTCAATATTTTGATTCTTTTGTGAATATTAATTGCACTCCATATTGCAGTCATATTCATTAGAATCAGTAAGCCTGCAAGAACTAGAAACAAAGTTAGATTGTTCATTCGATAAACTAAAAGAATAGAAATTGCTAAGTTGGCATTCATGAGTAAGGTGACTTCCACCACAATATTTACAAGTAATGGACCTTTGACTGATTTTATTAATTAATTTTTCAAGGTCATTCATCCTCCTAGAACCCGCATAGGATAATGTGTTACTTGTTTGATATTCAAAGCTTTGATGGTTGCCTTCACAATAGTCACATACGATGGCCTTTTGACGGTATTCTTCTACCAACTCAACAAGCAGTTTACTTGGTTGGTTGAAATTCATTTGAAAGTACGTGGAATGAGCTGACCTTCGGGATCCCTTTTTAAAATTTTTTTTTTTGGTATTTCTCCCTAGTACTTGTCAGGCGCAAGACTTGAAGCTAAAGAAAAAAAAATCTCAAAGTAGTAGTAAGACAATCAATCTAAAGTAGTTGTTTAACAATCCCCGGCAACGGTGTCAAAAATATGACGAGCTTTGGGCGTATATGATTTTTCTGCTTGTACTCTATCAAATTATAGTAAAGTTTAAGATATTGTCTCACAGAGATTGGAACCACCTAGGCTACATATTTGTATTATCTTTGTCACTATTTGAGAGAATCAAATTGGTAAGGAGAGAGTTGTTGAAAAAAAAGTAAAATAAAAGCAATAAATATTTATAGTTTTATAATAAAAAATATAGGTGGGATATTGTGATTCAGCAAGATAAAAGTATTATAATAAAATCAAAATCTCACTACTTGTTTCTCTTATTAGTGAAATGATTGCTTATTTCTAATTCAACCAAATCCCATAAAAGTAATCAATTAAGAACACCTCTTTCGATTAGTGTAGTCAATCGATTAACAGTGAAACAAAGACCTTGTTTAAGGAATGACCACTTATTTCTAAGACATCACTCCACATAACACAATATATAGATAGCACTGCTCGCGCTTAATGTTATTAATTTATTGACAGTTAGTGATATTAAACAATAATTGACTAATAACACCTCTTCAATTAGTGAAGTTAACCAATTAAAGTAATGACTTCAAACAAGAATTATCTTCGTTGAGTGCACCAAGTGAGAAAAAGCCTCTTTCGATTAGCCTTTTCTAAATCAACAAACTTGTATAAATCTTTCTCTTCTCCCTAATAAGAAACAAAATAACAAGATAAAGATTTCAGTAAGTGATATAATTATATCAAATAATAGAAATAATCAATATCAAATACCTTGGGGTATAATGATGATAAAGAGAAAATCCCAACATAAGAAGATAATAAAATTAAGATAATTATTATAACACTTTTATAGCTTCATCTAGTTGTCACGACCCCAATTTCCCTCCGTAGGGTGTCGTGACGAGACCTAGTCTCTAAGACTAGGTAAGCCTAATAATTATGCGGAATAATTGAATATAAAACTGAAACTCGAACCTCATCATCTGAAATAATTAAAAAAAACCGCGATTCAAGATAGTTACAACTCCCAAAACCTGGTAGAAATAAGTCACAAGCTCTAAAGAGAAATGCTAAATATCTCTATACATCAGAGTTTAAAGAGAATAAGGAAGCCAACATAATACGGATAGAGGGTGGACTCCGAGGTCTGCGGACGCTGGCAGATATACCTTGAAGTCTCCATGCACGGACTAGCTCACTGATATCTGGTCTGGTAGGAAGAACCTGTATCTGTACAAAAAGATGTGCAGAAGAGTACTATGAGTACACCACAATGGCCCATTAATTGTAGAGCCTAACTTCGATAGGGTAGTTGCGAGGTCGGGTCAGGGCCCTACTGGAAATAATAGGAAAAACAAGGCAGGAGATATAATAATGAAATGAGATGACAGAGAAGTGTAACAATAGAATTCACAGAAGATAACAACCCGGAGTTCAAGAAGACAACTACAACACGTAAGGAAACAAGAATCTTACAAGTTAAGGAACAACAACAACAATACAACAAATAGAGGTAAACAATAGGGGCGCTCCCGATGTACCCCTCGTAGTCCCAAAAGTATATATCTCACAATGGCACGGCAGAAACCTCGAGCACAATAACACTCTGCACGACAGAAATCCCGTGCCACAATAACACTCCGCACGGCAGAAACCTCGTGCCACAATAACACTCCGCACGGCAGAAATCTCGTACCACAACCAATTAGTTATCTCAACAAAAATCACGAAAACAACACGTAACAAATGGAACAATGAAATTACAGCTAGGAATCCTACAGTTAAAGAATGAATACGAAATTAAAGGAAGCAGGTAATTCAACTAAGCATGTTGCACAAATTTGCAAGTAAAAGATAAGACACGTAGACATGTGACACTAGGGTAAACATGATGACTACACATGCTAGAGTAACCAATTAAGGGAATAAAAGGAACTATTTAGCAAAAACTGGATTTTCAACATTTAGCCTGAGTACGCACTCGTCACCTCGCATACACGGCCTTCACGTATTGCAAATACCATAACAATACCAAATCCTAAGGAGAATTTTTCCCACACAAGGTTAGACAAGTTATCTCAAATCTCGCTCAATCAATAAATAAGAATGCCTTTCCCTCGACTTTCTGAATCGGAACGGCCCAAATCTAGCCAAAAGCAATCACATACTATAAATATAACTATAAGAAACTAATCTAAATAATGAAATCATGACTTTAACAAGGAATTAGAAAATCGCCCCAAAAAGTCGACCTGGGCCCACATCTCGGAATCGAGTAAAAGTCAGTAAATTAGAACACACGTACAACCACGAGTCCACTCATACCAAAATTACTCAAATATGATACCAAAACCTCGATCAAAACCTTATAATTCGGTCGATGAACTTTACACCTTTCCCCCCTAATTTCTCAATCCAAATCCTTAATTAAATGAAGATATTAATGATAGATTAGTGGAATATAATAAAAAATAAGTTAAGAATCCTTATCCAATTGTTTCCTTTGAAAATCTCCCAAAATCTCACCTCAATCCGAGCTCTCTCAAAAAACGGATAATGAAATCAAACCCTCGAACTTAGGCCTTTTCTGCCCAGTTAAACCACTTCTGCGAGGATTTAGACGCATCTAGGCTCCGCACCTGCAGAATTTCCATCGCAGGTGCGGCCATCACTTAAGCCCATGAAAGCTCGCTTCTGAGGCACCCTAAGCCCACTTGCGCTTGCGCTTCTGCTAAGGGACAGCCACATATGCGCTTTCGCTTCTGTGCGCCACTGATCTCGTCCAATTTCACTCCTTTATTTGAGGTTATGAAAATGGTCGATGCAATAGTAATACCCAACAAGAGTCGGGGTCGAATTCTGCAGGGAGCTATATGTATGAGAGTTAGTAGTATATATCTTAGCATGTGAATTTGTATATCTAAATTTGCACTTCCATTAAAATTAGTTGTTTTAAAGTTGAAGCTAAACTACAATTGCAATTTAAGAAATAAAACTAGAAGATTGTTTTTGTTGTTTTTTAAATGTTGTAAAAGGCCTAGGGCTATGACGTTTACCTAGGTGTTTGCCTAATGGGATATAAACTTTAAAGCTTGTTTTATTGGTCCGGGTGTATTATAGTTATCAACACTCAATTACCCACTCAATACCTCAGTCAGAGAGTGAGTGATTTTGTCCAATTTGACTTTTTCAAGTTCAAATGGGTATTGAACAAAACGGTTGATAAAAAGCTCAAGTCGGGTTTTACTATCTCTAGGTTCAACTCTTTAATTAAGTTTATCAATCACTCGATTGACCCAATTTCTTGCTAGCCAAGTTTTCCTAGACTAAGTCTCTCTTTCTCAAGTACAGACCAAGTCAAATAGGCATGAACTAAATCATTAATTCCACAAAATAAAGCAAGAACAAGGCTAAATAATAAACACCCAACCATAAACAAGCAATAAATCAAACACCCATTAAGTTTGCACACTAGGGTTAGGTCACAATCCTAGTAAAAATCTAGCTACTCATGCTTGAAATTGAAGAAAAAGAAGAAGAAATGATAATTAAACTCATACTGCAAGATTGAAATGATAAAATATATGTTAAAATAGTTCAAAATATGAAAAACTACTAAAAGAAGTAAAGAGAAACGACTATTGTAGCTGCTGATGTCCAAAGTTAACCTAAAAATGTGAAACTTGTCTATTTATACAGGGCTGGAAATTTCGGATAAAAATGCTCTTTCGGAGGTTCTACGGTCGCACAATTCCATGTGCGGTCCGCACTTTTCTTCAGCTTGACATGATTGGAAGTCAGCGGCCGCATAATTTTGAACTGCAGCCGCACTGCACTCTTTCTACGGTCCGCAGAATTGTGATTGCGGCCGCACCTTGCTCTTCTGCGATCCGCAGAATTGTGACTGCGGCCGTACCTTGCTCTTTTGCGGTCCGCACAATTGTATCTGTGGGCGCATAGTTCTTCTTCTGCGGCTGCACTTCTGAGAGACTTGGAATGCATCTTCTCTGAACTTTGCTATTGGCTCAGCTCTTTCGGCCCCACAATTTATGTGCGGACCGCACTTTGCACCAGTCTCTGATGGGAATTCCTTCATAAGTTGCGGCCGCAGATGATATTCTGTGGTTCGCACAATTGAGCTTTTGTGCCTTTTTTTGTCCTTGAGTTCAGCTTACTCCTTCTTGAGTTGTATTTCATCTCAGGGGTTCATCTTCCAATATTCCTGCAATTAAGCACATTTCATCAGTTTTCGGGAAGACAATTAAATGCTTTTGGCCTAAAACAAAAGCTAAAAAGCGCTAATAAGTAGTCAAAATTCCCACATATCTGTCACTGACCGCACCTGCGGTCCCTGCTAGCCTGACTCATTCACGCTTTTATGGCTCAAGGGCCGCTTCTGTGGTGCCGCACCTGCGGCCCAAGGTGCGCATGTGCAATTGCACCAGACACTGCCAAGCTTCAGCAATGCACCAAGTCCAATTTTGTTCTGGATTCAAATCCGAATCACACCCGAGGCCCTCGGGACCCCGTCCGAATATACCAACAAATCCTAAAACATCACACAGACTTAGTCGAGCCTTTAAATCACATCAAACAATGTTAAAACCATGGATCGCACCCTAATTCAAGCTTAATGAACTAAGGAAATTCCAATTTCTACAAACGATGCCGAAACCTATCAATTCACGTCCGATTGACTTCAAATTTTTCACACAAGTCACAATGACATTACGGACCTACTCCAGCTTTGAGAATCGGAATCCGACCCCGATATCAAAAAGTCCACTCCCGGTCAAACTTTCCAAAAATCTTTCAATTTTCCAACATTCGTCAATTAACGCTGAAATAACCTACATGCCTCCAAATCAACATCCAAACACGCTCCTAAGACTAAAATTACCATACGGAGCTATTGGAAACGACGAAACTCTATTCCGGAGCCGTCTTCACACAAGTCAAACTACGGTCATCTCTTACAACTCAAACTTCACACTTAGGGACTATGTGTCACATTCCACTCTGAAACTCTCCCGAACCCGACACCGAGCACCCCATCAAGTCAAGTAACCATAAATGAAACAAAGGGGACAATAAATAGGGGATCAGGGTTAATACTCTCAAAACAACCGACCGAGTTGTTGCATCCTCCCCCTCTTAAAATAATCGTTCATCCTCGAACGAGAATAAAGACATACCTAAAGTGGTGAAAAGATGAGGGTAACGGCTGCATATATCATGCTCGGTCTCCTAAGTCGCCTCTTCGACCGGCTGGCCCCTCCACTGAACCTTCACTGAAGCAATATGCTTCGACCTTAACTTTTGAACTTGCCTGTCCAAAATGGCCACCGGCTCCTCAACATACGACAAATCTTTGTCCAACTGGACTGAGCTGAACATCTAACACATGAGACGGATCGTCGTGGTACTTCCGGAGCATAGAAACATGAAATACTGGATGAACTTCAACTAGACTAGGTGGTAGTGCAAGTTCGTAAGCCACCTCTCCAACCCTCTCAAGGATCTCAAAAGGCCCGATATACCTAAGGCTCAACTTGCCCGTCTTCCCGAACCTCATAACACCCTTCATGGGCGAAACTCGGAGCAAGACCCATTCCCCAATTATGAATGCACATCGCGAACCTTCCGATTTGCATAACTCTTCTGCCTGGATTGGGTTGTACGAAGTCGATCCTGAATCAATTTAACCTTTTCCAAAGCATCCTGAACCAAGTCTGCATCCAATAGCCTAGCCTCGCCCGGTTCGAACCAACCCACTGGAGACCGGCACCGCCTGCCATACAAAGCCTCATATGGGGCTATCTGAATGCTCGACTGATAATTGTTGCTGTAGGCAAACTCCGAAAGTGGCAAGAACTGATCCCAAGAACCCCCAAAATCCGTCACACATGCACGAAGCATATCCTTTAATATCTGAATAGTGCGCTCGAACTGTCCGTCCGTTTGAGGGCGAAATGTTATACTCAACTCCACCCGAGTACCCAACTCATGATGTATGGCTCTCTAGAATCGCAATGTAAACTACGTGCCCTGGTCAGAGATGATAGATACTGGCACGCCATGAAGCCTGACAATCTCGCGAGTGTAAACCTGAGCCACGTGCTCCGAGGAGTAAGTAGTAACCACAGGAATGAAATGAGCTGACTTGGTCAATCTATCCACAATCACCCAAACTGCATCGAACTTTCTCTAAGTCTATGGGAGCCTAACAACGAAATCCATTGTGATCCGCTCCCATTTCCACTCAGGAATCTCTAGCTTATAAAGCAATCCACATTGCCGCTGATGCTCATACTTCACCTGCTGACAATTTAGGCACCGAGCTACATAGTCCACTAGGTCCTTCTTCATTCTTCTCCACCAATAATGTTGCCTCAGGTCCAAATACATCTTTGCGGCACCTGGATGAATGGAGTATCGCGAACTGTGAGCCTCCTAGAGAGTCAACTCATGCAAACCATCTACATTAGGCACACATAGTCTGCCCTGCATCTGTAATACACCGTAATCTCCAATAGTGACCTCCTTGGCATCACCGTGCTGAACTGTGTCCTTAAGGACAAGCAGATGGGGGTCATCATACTGACGCTCTCTGATACGATCATAAAGAGAAGACTGAGAAATCACACAAGCCAAAACTCTGCTCGGCTCGGAAACATCCAATCTGACAAACTGGTTGGCCAAGGCCTGAACATCCAAGGCTAAAGGTCTCTCTACTACCGGTAGATATGTTAAGTCACCCAAACTCTCGACCTTGTGGCTCAAGGCATCGGCCACCATATTGGCCTTTCTGGGATGATAAAGAATGGTGATATCATAATCCTTATGTAACTCCAACCACCTCCGCTACCGCAAGTTAAGATCCTTATGTTTAAACAGATGCTATAGACTCCGGTGATCGGTGTAGACCTCACAAGGGACACCATACAAATAGTGCCGCCAGATCTTCAAGGTATGAACAATAGCTGCTAACTCGAGGTTGTGAATATGATAGTTCTTCTCATGCACCTTCAGCTGTCTAGACGCGTAGGCAATCACCCTACCGTCTTGCATCAACATCACTCCCAGACCAATGCGCGACGCATCATAATACACCATATAGGATCCGAACCAGTAGGCAATACCAATACTAGGGCTGTCGTCAAAGCAGTCTTGAGCTTTTGAAAGCTCTCCTCACACTCCTCGGTCCACCTGAAGGGAGCACCCTTCTGGGTCAATCTGGTCATAGGTGCTGCAATAGACGAGAAACCCTCTACAAATATGCGGTAATACCCTGCCAAGCCAGGAAAACTCCGGATCTCCATAGCTGAGGACGGCCTGGGCCAACACTGCACTGCCTCAATCTTCTTTGGATCTACCTTGATCCCTTCACTCGATACTACATGACCCAAGAATGCCACTGAATCTATCCAGAATTCACACTTCAAAAATTTCGCATATAACTTCTTTTCTCTCAAGGTTTGAAGCACAGTCCTCATGTGCCGCTCATGATCCTCCCGGCTCCGGGAGTACACCAGAATGTCATCAATAAACAAAATGACGAACGAATCAAGATATGGCAGAAACACATTGTTCATCAAGTGCATGAATGCTGCTGGAGCGTTGGTCAGCCCAAAAGACATCACAAGGAACTCGTAATGACCGTACCGAGTCCTAAAAGCAGTCTTCGGGATATCTAGCCCCTGAATCTTCAACTGATAATAGCCTGAACGCAAGTCGATCTTAGAGAACGCTCTGGCACCCTGAAGCTGATCAAATAGGTCAGCAATACGTGGCAATGGATACCTGTTCTTCACCGTAACCTTGTTCTACTGGCGATAATCAATACACATCGGCATAGAACCATCCTTCTTCTTTACAAATTAGACAGGAGCACCCCAAGGTAAGGGTGGGCATAATACCGACCGAATCGAAAAAACCGACCGAATCAAAAATTTCGGTTTATTCTGTTTCGGTCTTTTGGTTTTCCGATCGGTTTGCGGTTTATAGTTTTTAAAACTTCGATTTTCAATTTGGTTTTCGGTTCGATTTTCGGTTTTAACAGTTCGGTTTTCGGTTAAACCGAAAAATCAAATTTTTCAAAATGAGACCCGAAAGTCTGCTAGTTTGGGCCTTGAGATGCAGTTCATAAACCCAAATAGTTGGGCTTTACATCATTGATCGCTGCATATGAGCTACAGTTGCGAAAAATAATTATATTACGTATATAAATATATTTTTTTGTTTAATGTTTTCGTTGCCCATTTACTCCATGTTTCAAATTATACTTGAAATAATAAAAGTATCTCGTATCCAGTATTCTCAAGCAAATATAACAATTTCCTTCCAAAATTCGTTGAAAATATTTTATGTAATGGACTCCACTTTTAATTGTTATCTGGAGATAGCAACTTAAAAATATGTATTACTTTACCTTTTTTTATCTTATACAATTTTAAAGCTAAATACTTTCAAGATAATAAACTTTTTTTATTAAACAGGAAATGGTATTAACATCGAAAAGACAATAATATAAGAGCAACTTATACGTTATTAATGTTGTATGCACTACATATAACAATAACAGACTTACTTAAATATTAGTTGACAACTTATACGTTATTAAATAATATCTCTTTTGTCTTTTTCTGTCAACAAGT
Organism: Nicotiana obtusifolia; assembly: GCA_002018475.1. Taxonomy (NCBI): domain Eukaryota; kingdom Viridiplantae; phylum Streptophyta; class Magnoliopsida; order Solanales; family Solanaceae; genus Nicotiana; species Nicotiana obtusifolia. The sequence continues at coordinate 219,114 of MCJB01026593.1, read as the reverse complement.
ATTTTGGTGGGATTTCTTATTTCTTTTGTCTTTTTCTGTCAACAAGTAATTTATTTTTGTTGTTCTGTACTATTTTTATCGTGGCTTGAAACCAAAAAATCGAACCAATTAAACTGAACCGAACACGAATAAACTGAATCGAACCGAACCGAAGTTATTATGGTTTGATTTTGGTTATTAAAATCAAAGATCGAAAACCGAATAAACCGAACCGAAATTCTACAAAATCGAACCGAACCGACCGATGCCTACCCCTACCCAAAGGTGACACACCGGGCCTAATAAACCCCTTGTCAAGCAACTCTTGCAATTGTTCCTTTAACTTTTTCAACTCTGCTGGGGCCATACGATAGGGTGGAATAGAAATAGGCCGAGTGCCCGGTAACAAATCAATACCAAAGTCGATATCTCTATCGAGCGACATGCCCAGAAGATCCGCCGGAAATAGGTCTGGATAATCCCTCACTACCAGAACTGACTCGACGTTAGGAGTGTCGGCACTAACATCCCTCACATATGGCAGATATGCATTCACACCCCTTCTCAACCATCCGCTGAGCCTTTAGAAATGAGACAATCCTGCTAGGAACATAATCTAAGGTACCTCTCCACTCTAGCCACGGTAGACCTGGCATAGCCAACGTCACCGTCTTGGCGTGACAATCAAGGATAGCGTGATAGGGCGACAACCAGTCCATGCCCCAAATAACATCAAAATCCACCGTACTGAGCAGCAATAAATCTGCTCTGGACTCAAAACTACTAAGAACAACCAAACACGACCGATACATACGGTCAACAACAATAGAATCTCCCACGGGTGTAGACACATAGACAAGAGAACTCAAAGAATCACGGGATACACCCAAATACGGAGCAAAATAAGATGACACATAGGAATAAGTGGAGCCTGGATGAAATAAGACTGATGCATCTCTATGACAGACCGGAACAATATCTTTGATGATAGAGTCAGATGCAACGGCCTCCGTCCTAGCAGGAAGGGCATAATATCTGGCCTGGCCTGCCTTTCTAAGGCGACCTCTACGATGAGCTGGCTGTGTAGGTGGAGTGGTAGCCGGTGCTGTAACCATAGAACCATAGCCTGAGGACCCGGTGGAGTACGCGGTACCTAGGTGGTCTATGGAGGTGCACCCCTCCTGAGTCTGGGGCAATCCCTCACCGTATGACGAGTGTCACTACACTCAAAACAAGCTCTCGGAGGACGTGGCTGTTGCGACTGGATCGGGCCTGATCGGCTGGATTGACCACTGTGCAGGAGGTACACTAGACAATGGCGGTGAATAATAGGGAGTATGGGGCGTAAGAGAGGCCAGAGTACCACTTGCAGCTGGAAGTGCTGAATGAATAGGGTGGCCCACATAGCCCCTATCCTGACAAGCTGCAGCTGGGGCATGAGTACCACTATATGTTCCAGACTCTCGAGACCTGTTGGCCTCCCTCTCCTCTCTCTCCCGAGTCAACATACCCTCCAATCTCCTAGTGATCCCCACCACCTGCTAGTATGTGATGTCCATCTCCCTCTCTCGGGTCATGCTAAATCTGATACTGGGGTTGAGCCCCTCAATAAATCGACGAACCCAATCTCGAACAGTAGCAACCAAGGTTGGTGCATGCCTGGCCAAATCACTAAACCGGACCGCATACTCTGACACGGTCATAGAACCCTGACGCAACTGCTCAAACTCAACGGGCCATGCATCTCTGAGACTCTAGGGGACATACTCCCTCAAGAACATGTTTGAGAACTGAGTCCAAGTGAGTGAAGCTGCCTCGACCACACTACTGAACTCGTATGCTCGCCACCACTGATAAGCCGCTCCTCTAAGTTGGAACATAGTGAAAGAAACCCCACTAGATTCCACAAAACCCATAGTACGGAGGATACAGTGGTACTCCTCAAGGAAAGCCTGGGCATCCTCTGACACCAAGCCACTAAAAGTAATAGGGTGGTACTTATATGTACCTCTCGAGCCTGAGCTGCTCCTCCTCAGAAACTGTTGTCCTAACCTCGGGCTGAAATAGGGCTACCGACTACATTGGTATGACCTCTACAACCTGATCGACTTGGACCCCCTGTTTTGGGGTACGGCAGCAGGAGTCTGTGCTCCTCCCTTAGCTTGAGATGTGGTAGGAGCAAGTGGTATCAACCCTGCCTAAGCCAAGGTGCTGAACATGCTCAGAAACTGGCGAGAGTCTCCTGGACGGCTGATGCAGTAACAGGCGTCTCAGGTGCCTGCCCTCCAAATGAAGCTACTGGTGGATCCTCTGCAGCAGCTCGTGCGGGTGCTTTGGTTGCACCACGTGGACGTCCTCGGCCTCTACCCCGGCCCCAGCCTCTCTCGGCTCTAGTAGGCAACGCATATGTCTGGTCATCTGATCCAGCTGTATGTGTCCTCACCATCTGTGAGAAAATAGAAAGACAGAAATGTAGAATTTGAAATCAAAAATTTCGCATGACAAGGAATCAAAGAAGTGAAGATTTTCCTAACTGTTCCATAGCCTCCCGAAGATAAGCACGGACGTCTCCGTACCGATCCGCGAGACTCTACTAAACCTGCTTGTGACTCATAATACCTATGAACCTAGTGCTGCGATACCAACTTGTCACGACCCCAATTTCCCTCCGTAGGGTGTCGTGACGGCACCTAGTCTCTAAGACTAGGTAAGCCTAACAATTATGCGGAATAACTGAATATAAAGCTGAAACTCAAACCTCATCATCTGAAATAATTAAAAAAATAGCGATTCAAGATAGTTACAACTCCCAAAACCCAGTAGAAATAAGTCACAAGCTCTAAAGAGAAATGCTAAATATCTCTATACGTTAGAGGTTAAAGAGAATAAGGAAGCCAACATAATAAGGATAGAGGGTGGACTCCGAGGACTGCGGACGCTGGCAGATATACCTAGAAGTCTCCACGCACGGATTAGCTCACTGATATCTGGTCTGATATAAAGAACTTGGATCTGCACAAAAAGATGTGCAAAAGAGTACTATGAGTATACCACAACGGTACCCATTAAGTGCCAAGCCTAACTTCGGTAGGGTAGTGGCGAGGTCGGGTCAGGGCCCTACTAGAAATAATAGGATAAACAAGGCAGGAGATATAATAATGAAATGAGATGACAGAAAAGTGTAACAATAGAAATTCACAGAAGATAACAACCAGGAGTTCAAGAAGACAACTACAACACGTAAGGAAACAAGAATCTTGCAAGTTAAGGAACAACAACAATAATACAGCAAATAGAGGTAAACAATAGGGGCGCTCCCGATATAACACCTCATAGTCCCAAAAGTAAATATCTCACAACGGCACGGCAGAAACCTCGTGCACAAAAACACTCCGCACGACAGAAACCCGTGCCATAATAACACTCCGCACGACAGAAACCCCGTGCCATAATAACACTCCGGACGGCAGAAACCTCGTGCCACAATAGCACTCCGCATGGCAGAAACTTCATGCCACAATAACACTCCGCACGGCAGAATTCTCGTGCCATAATAACACTCCGCACGGTAGAAACCTCGTGCCACAACCAATCAGTTATCTCAACAAAAATCACGAAAAAAACACATAATAAATGGAACTATGAAATTACAACAAGGAATCCTACAGTTAAAGAACGAATACGAAATCAAAGGAAGCAGGTAATTCAACTAAGCATGTTGCACAAATTTGCAAGTAAAAGATAAGACACGTAGACATGTGACACTAGGTTAAACATGATGACTACACGTGCTAGAGTAACCAATTAAGGGAATAAAAGGAACTATTTAGCAAAAACTGGATTTTTATCATTTAGCCCGAGTACGCACTCGTCACCTCGCGTACACGGCCTTCACGTATTGCAAATACCATAACAATACCAAATCCTAAGGGGCATTTTCCCCACACAAGGTTAGACAAGTTACCTCAAATCTCGCTCAATCAATCAATAAGAATGCCTTTCCCTTGACTTTCCGACTCCGAAACGCCCAAATTTAGCCAAAAGCAATTACATACTATAAATATAGCTATAAGAAACTAATCTAAACAATAAATTATAAGTTTAACAAGGAATTAAAAAATCGCCCCAAAAAGTTGACCCGGGCCCACGTATCGGAATCGGGTAAAAGTCACAAAATTCGAACACCCGTTCAACCACGATTCCACCCATATCAAAATTACTCAAATCTGATACAAAAACCTCGATCAAAACCTTATAATTCGGTCGAAGAACTTTACACCTTTTCCCCATAATTTCTCAGTCCAAATCCTTAATTAAATGAAGAAATTAATGATAGATTAGTGGAATATAATAAAAAATGAGTCAAGAATCCTTATCCAATTGTTTCCTCTGAAAATCCCCCAAAATCTCACCTTAATCCGAGCTCTCTAGGTCCAAAAACGGATAATGAAATCAAACCCTCGAACTTAGGCCTTTTCTGCGTAGTTAAACTACTTCTGCGAGGACTTAGATGCATCTGCGGCACCGCACCTGCGGAATTTCCATAGCAGGTGCGGCCATTACTTAGGTCCATGAAAACTCGCTTCTACGGCATCCAAAGTGCACCTGTGCTTGCGCTTCTGTGAAAGGACAGCCGCATATGCGCTACCACTTCTGTGCGCCACTGACCGCACCTGCGGTCCCTGCTGGCCTAACTCACTCACACTTTTACGGCTCAAGGGCTGCTTCTGCGGCACCGCACCTGCGGCCCAAGGTGCGCAGGTGCGATTGCACCAGACATTGCCAAGCTTCAGCAATGCACCAAGTCCAATTGTGTTCCAGATTCAAATCTAAATCACACCTGGGCTCCCCGGGACCCCCTCCGAATATACAAAAAAGTCCTAAAATATTATACGAACTTAATCGAGCCTTTAAATCACATCAACAACGTTAAAACCATAGATCGCACCCAATTCAAGCTTAATGAACTAAGAAAATTCCAACTTCTACAAACAATGCCAAAACCTATCAAATCACGTTCGATCTGACTTTAAATTTTGCATAAAAGTCACATAACCTACTCCAGCTTCTGGAATCGGAATCCGACCCCGATATCAAAAACCTACTCCCGGTCAAACTTCTTAAAAATCTTCCAATTTTCCAATTTTTGCCAGTTAACGCCGAAATGACCTACAAGCCTCCAAATCAACATCTAAACACGCTCCTAAGACCAAAATCATCATATGGAGCTATTGGAACCGATGAAACTCCATTCTGGAGTCGTCTTCACACAAGTCAAACTACGGTCAACTCTTACAACTCAAACTTCACACTCAGGGACTATGTGTCCCATTCCACTCCGAAACTCTCCTGAACCCGACACCGAGCACCCCGGTAAGTCAAGTAACCATAAAATGAAACATAGGGGACAATAAGTAGGGGAACGGAACTAATACTCTCAAAACAACCGGTCGGATCGTTACACTAGTATCCCAACCAAAGAAAATTACTCCATTATGGAGAAAAGATAAACGAGAAAAATACTATTCCTACGATAAAAGAAATAACTTTTAAGGCTAAAACAAAGCCAATATTAAACTTGGTTTTCTCTATACAAGAATGGTTCTTCTTTCAATTGAAGTTTACGCTAGGGACACGCACAAGCATAAATTCCCAAGGATGTAATTCTTGTCCTGGGATGTGGTCTGGGTTGTCATCCTTGGTCTGACTTGCTCAATTTTCTCCAGTTGTTTCTTCCCACAGATGTTCCTTGGCTCTCTTTCTTTGCTTTTGTATTCTTCTTTCTGTTCTTTTTCTTTCCCTGCAGTATTTATTAGATTTACACAAATATTGAACAAAAGTAATATATTTAGAAATAAAACATTTATTTATTTAATATTATATATGCTTAAAACATAAACAATTTATACTTATCACTCGTCATTCCCTTCCTCATCCAGTGTCCCCTAACTTGTCTTTTTTGTCAGCCCCTGCTTAATCTTACAATGTCTTTTTGTTATCCATCCTTTATGATTATGGTACTCTAGTTCTGTTTGATTTGTGTATGTTTTTGTAATGTTGGTACTGCTACAATATTCTTGTTTTCCCTTCAATTAATGAGCACATCGTCCTTTTAAATGCATGTTATACTCTTGAGTTCTGTCTTTAGCTATGTTGTATGCACACAAGTGGAATGAGTTAACTTTGCTGGGCTTATTTTTGCATTTACTTGTCTTTCTTTTTATATGATGCCAAAAGGGGGGAGAAAATTGAAGGGGGGAAACAGGTTCTCAAAGGGAATATGGCTATTCTACAAGCGGAACAATGTGGAGATCTGATTCTCAGGGGGAATATCAATTCTAAGTTTGTCATCATCAAAAAGGGGAAAATTGATAAGTTATGTGCCTTTTATTTTGATGATTTAACAAACTTCATAAGAGAATCAGATAGGGAACCTGATACACTTGGTTCCTCTGTGTTCAGAGAAGCAAGTCAAATGTCTGGTACAAGTATCAATGAAATCATATAAGGGAATAGCATAGGGAACATATAGATATCAGTTCCTCCGATCACAATACAAGTCAACTCTTACAGCTGTTAAAGCTACTGCACTGCACACGCAACTGTACAGCAACACTGTTGAAGCATGTTGTGTACCGAACACTCCCTTGCATCATCTTTGATGACCTCACTTATATATTACCAACATGAGGCAAGGATCACTTACACTTGAAAACCTAAATATCAGTTTACTCTCAAGTGTTCAGCTGCCTTAATTCTCCTAAAAGGCATTGAAGAACAAAACATTAACATAACAAAGGACCAGATCCCAGCATTGATTACATCGTGTGCCCTTTAGTATTGTTGTGTGTTTGTTCATGTTATTCACTTTTAATTCCTACTCAGCTTAATTAGAAGCATCTCGTAGGACATCTTGTAAACCATAAACTGTGTGTTTGTTTTTACTAGAGTTAATCAAGTGGTTAGCTTTGTTATTACAAAGAGGCTTGCAATACAGTTATTGTAAGTATGTGAGGGACTAAGAGTTTAATCTCTAAATTACAATAGGTTGTAATCTAAAGTTTGCTCAATTAGTGAAGTTGAAATCCTATGAGTGTAGGAAGTAGTTTTTAATCCCGTAAGCTGGGAGCTTTCCACGTAAATATCGTTGTGTTATTTACTTACTGCTGTGTTATGTGAGAACTGATAGAGAACTAGATTGTCTATACAGTTTGGTGGACCCTTAGTTTAGATCAAAAAAATCAATTAATAGGTGTTTTTCAGTCCATGAATAATGAAATCAACATAGATTAGATCTGCCCCTTGGTAGAAAGAATGAAACACAACATATTTTATCCAACTCTTTGGAATTGCATGAAGGGTCTTTTTCATTTTTAAATCTTCGGGCATGAAGGCGTCATGTACTTTATGATATTCCAATAGTATATAGTGTTAACTTCAATACTATGCTCAAGTCGTATTTTTTGCTTCTCCACGAATATATGGTAAAATCTTACCGGTTCATCAAATAAAGGGGGAATCTTCAATTGCATATGGTATTATAGAAAAACATGATGCTTTTGACATACTACTTACTATGAGTGGATCCATTACAAATAATAAGCATGAATGTAACACAATTAAATCTCCTCGTTGCCTGGAAGTAGCTTCCTCTCTATCTTGAGAGGTGAAGGTTATTGAACTTGTTTACCCTTGGCTACGGATAACAATTAAATTTGTACGTGGTTTTAAGGACACGTGATTTGATTTGATACAAATAAAGAATGAAAATAAAGACTAAATTCAATAAGTAAATTGAGAAAGAATACAAACCACCAATGTAGAATGGCTTCACTATGGAAAAATTCTCTAAGATAGACGATGTAAAGCAAATTAATAAAGAAAGCAATTAGAGGCAACAGTACTCTGTGTATTGATCGTTGATTGTCTTGTGCTTTATACAATTGTGCTGCCCCTTTATATAGGGAGGGGAATGAGTCTTATACAAGGTAAAATATCCCTAGAATTAATGGATTCAACGTCCTTACTGATTTCTGCCGTGATTCCCGCCGAGATATTTACGTATCACGGGATTTCTGGTCCTTCAATTACGCAAATCTGATAATTTTACCCTAGGATGTTTTACCCTAATCGACCTCAACGATCTCGTCTCGGGTGCCTTGGCTTCGAGCTCCGTTCCAATGGCATCCGGTCTTGGCCTTCACCTCTCGATGTCTCGATTTCGGCCTATCGAGCAGCGACTCCAATCGACGTAAGTCGTACGAATTCGAAACTGATATTCCCTATGCAAGTGATCTAATTCGACCCCATACAGATAGTCCCCTTATTTTTTGGAGAGTAATGATAAAAAACGATATGAGCCGCCGCTTTTAATATTAGGTTAAATGGAGACATACTTATGGCGCGCGACACGGAATTCGGGGTGTCACATCAAAAGACGCAAAACGTCATATTGATGAATGACGGCAGCATGATGACGCACGTGGTAAGTATCAAAAATGTCTTTTCATAGACCAACTGAAGACAAAACTCTGCAACTCCTGCAAATGCTAATTAATGTTTCCTCATTTTGGGACTTGAACCGCCACCTTTAGGAGGGTATAAATAGCCCTTTTGTCCTTCAGTTTCAAAGTTTGCGTTGTTTGAGCATTATATTCTTCAAGTTCTCTAAGTTTGCTCTCAAGTGATTTCCCCCTTTTATTCTTGCCTCACACTTGCATCTACTCGCTTCTCTAACTCTTTATTTCCAATGGCAAAATCATCCAAATCAGTTCCCCAGAAACAAACCCCCTCTTCTTCTCAACCTGCTGAAGAAACTGAGCATGTCGTTGTTGAGGAGACTTCGACCGAGCCCCCACTAAAAGCGTTCATACCGGTTGGATGTTCAACCGGTTTCGATTTTAAGGTAGAGAAGGCTTCTTCTGTACCGGGCCGGGGTGAACCGGTCACTAGGTACATTTGTTCGATTACGAACAAAACCATCGATATGGTGAAGCAAGATTGCAACTGGGTTGGTAAGGACGTGGTGGTTCCTTCACCAGAAGAGGCAATCACCACCCACGTGGAGGGCTACTTGAGTGTTTACACTTACCCCTTTACGTTAGGCCCTTTGGACCCCATCATCGTCGAATTTTGTAAAAGGTGCGATGTAACGCTGGGTCAGATTCATCCCTCTGTTTGGAGAATAGTCATTCTCTTCCTTTTTTTTTGTGAGTAAGATCGAAGGGCACCCCTTCACTCTTGATCACCTTCTGCGGCTATACAGTTCCCGAATCTTCCGAGGGGGATTAATAAAACTCGCTCACCGGGCTAGCAAAGCCCCCTTTTCGAGCATCGACGAGGATAAGGAGCGAGGCTGGATGAGCTGATTTGTTCGAATAAAGACATCGGACTTGATCCCCGCTGAGGACATGCCGTTCCCTGAAAAGTGGAACATGAACCATAAGTGCTATCTTCCTATTTCAATTCATCCGGTGTCTTTCCTTTGTTATCTCACTAACATATCTAGCATGGTGTAGCTGTTTCTCGAATGCCGGCTGCGATTCAGCACTTGAAAGAATGGGTCAAGAAGGCGGTGTCTCAAAGGACCTATTCAGAGCGTGCCTGGAGCGAGATATCGAAGGGCTGATGGGAGGCCAAAAATCATGGTGAGACCGATAATGCTTATATTCCACGTTTTATGTTATCGATGATACCGCTAACCTATAACTTACTTCATTCTTCTTTTGTAGGTCTATCGAAGGATGTTGACTTGAGGCCAGCGTCCCCTGGTAGAGAGATTCCCTGCCATCCCCCTGCCTCGGAGCAGAAGGGGGAGAAAAAGAGGAAAGAAGTCCCCAGTTAATCTAGGCCCGAGAGGAAGAAATCGAAGAAAAGTATAGCCCATAGACTCAAAATGTCGTACATAGCTTATCGGTTAGACGATGAGTTCGAGGAAGACGAAGGCCTCGAACTTTTGGGTAGTGAGCCATCCCGAGCAGTCCCCGAGCAGAGAGCCGATGAAACTCATCTTCATCGAGTAGAGGGCCCTGAGATGGGAGCGAGAACTGGGGCTTCTGCCGATGCGGGAGAAGCGACGCAGGGAATCTCGGGCCCCCCAGAAATGATGGACTCCCCTTCCTTTTCGGAGTCAACTTTTAATGAAGCCCGAGCTGCAAAAGCACATTCACCGAGCAAAGGCCCTATGCCGGAAGGACCTTTTCAAGATTTCTTCAACGGTGTGCCATCGGCGGATACTTTTGGGCTCGAAGTGCCGAGGAAGAGTCCCTCTACCAAAACGAGCAAGGCATCTTTCGGTCCAAAGCTGGTCGATAGATTTCCTGCTCCGAGTTCAAACCCTGATCGAAAACGAATAATAAGGTTTGCCATTCCCAAAGATGTTAGGGCCCTTTCTGCGCCTGTGGGGTTGGCTAGTTATCTTCAGTGCTTGGTGACCGAAGAAGATCAGGCCGCAATGGACGAGGTGGATGAAGCCTGCTTGTTCAATGAACCTCAACAAGCATCAAATAAGGTAAACTTCCGATAGGCCTTGTCTGTCGTTTGCCATTTTACATTTCAAACTTTGACTAACTGTCATATTTTCTTTTGTGCTCGTAGGCCTCGGTGCTCATCATGAGGCTTTTCTTCGACTAAGGGAAAGAAAGGCACGTCGTGAGCGGCTCGAAGGGGAGATGTCGACCCTTCAGGCCGAACTAGATTTTGTGCGTAAGGAAAATTCTAGCATAATTGACCAAATGGGGCAACAACTTGATCGAATAAACCAATTTCGATCTGCGGTGAGTGAGGCCAAAGCTGAAACCAATGAATGGAGAGCCAAGACCGATCTGCTGACCTCAGAAAAAGAAACCCTCCAAGCTCAAATAGTTTCTTTGGAAAATCAACTTTCAGAGGCACAAGTGAAAATCGGGACTCTGACTAAGAGCACCGATACGCTTCAATCCCAGGTCGAGACGCTCACTTTGGATCGTGACATTTTGATCAACGAGCTGCAATCGGCAAAATCGGAGGTTGCTACATCCAAGGCTGAGGCCGATGAGTTAATATCCCAATATAGGGCCGATGCCGAGGCTGCTCAGGAACAATCGAAGATTTTGGTCGAATATACCAAGTGCCAAACCCGCCTTTCTGTTTTTGAAGAGTTGCAAGCTCGGGGATTCGATCTATCTATCGAGATCGATGATGCAAAAAAGATCGAAGCCGAAGCTAGAAAGCAGGCCTTCCCAGAAGAAGAAGAAGAATACTCCGAGAATTTCGAATAAAGACATCTTTTTTTTTTTGAAATCCCCATTTCTGTAACATACTTCGTCCATATATATATAAAGATCTCCCTTTATTTCTCTTCCTTTTTTGACTTATTCTGATTCTTCGTACTTAGAACCGACGGTTCAACTTGTAGAATTTTCTGCTCTTCAGGCTTAGTTTAGACTTAGCCAATTTCAAGATATGCCTTAGCAGATTTTCCCTTTTCTTCGGCTGATTTGGTAAGGCCTAAGATTCGAAAAGGGTCCGAGGTTTGCCTCAATAGGTCTTACTTCCCTTCGAGTTTCATTAGCTCGATGCGGCCTTGGCCTTTTAAGAAATCGGGGTTCGCCCTAACAGGTCTTACTCCCCTTTGAGTTTTATTGACTCGATTCGGCCTTAGCCCTTTAAGAAATCGGGGTTTTGCCTTAGTAGGTCTTATCCCCTTTGAGTTTCATTGATTCGATTCGGCCTTAGCCCTTTAAGAAATCGGAGTTTTGCCTTAGTAGGTCTTATCCCCTTCGATTTTCGTATGAAACTCTGACCAATGCTAGTTTTCGATCGTGCAACGAAAATCGAAACGGCCCTTGGGCTCGGAGACAAGATATCGGTGCCAAAGAACTTTTATTAGCATTCAGGTGCTTGTACAATTTGCTTAGGGGGTAGATCAATCTATTTGGGCACGGTTCTATTGACCGTTTGACCCTTACATCGATTCCTAATGATCTATGAGAAGCTCCCCCGAACTGAAGTAGCTAAGCAATGAATTGAAGTAGCTAAGCAGTCCTCTGATATTTAGGGTCGATCGAAGTTGAGCACCGAACGTTATTGCCTTCGATATGCGACCGATCTAAGTTAGCACGATTCCTGGTTGCCTCATTAAAAACCTTGCCGTAAAACCCAATTTGTACGTGGTTTTAAGGATAAGTGATTTGATTTGATACAAATAAAAGAATGAAAATAAAGACTAAATTCAATAAGTAAATTGAGAAAGAATACAAACCACCAATGTAGAACGGCTTCACTATGGCAGAATTCTCTAAGATAGACGAATGTAAAGCAAATTAATAAAGAAAGCAATTAGAGGCAAAAGTACTCTGTATATTGATCGTTGATTGTCTTGTGCTTCCCGGTTTGAGGTTACTTCATTTGATACCTGCAGGTGTTAGTAACATAAAACAAAAAAACGAAGAATGAAAGTTCATACCTCAGCAATAGCATCGTTTCAGGTGGTTTATGTTCCAATTGTTCGGCAGTTGTTTGCCATCCAGTGTTCCAAGTTTGTAAGATCCCTTTCTGGTGATTTTTAAGACAATGTAAGGCCCTTCTCAGTTCGGCTCTAACTTCCCTTCGTTCGGGTCTCGAGTATTGGGTGTGATTCTTCTGAGCACTAGGTCTCCGATGTTGAAGTGTCGAAGATGGGCTCTCCGGTTGTAGTACCTATCAATATTTTGCTTTTGGGCGGCTATTCGAATAAGGGTTGCTTCCCTCCTTTCATCCAATAATTCCAAATTGGTATTCATAGCCTCGCGATTTGATTCTTCGGTTGCGTAGCGGAATCTAATACTCGGTTCGCCTACTTCGACTGGTATCAATGCTTCAGTACCGTAGACTAGAGAGAAATGAGTGGCCCTTGTACTGGTTTTCTCGGTTGTGCGATATGCCCATAAGACTTTAGGCAATATTTCTTTCCATTTTTCCTTCGCGTCGGTTAACCTTTTCTTTAGGTTTCAAATTATGGTTTTGTTGGTCGATTCAGCTTGTCCGTTGCTGCTGGGGTGATAGGGCGTCGATAGGATCCTTTTGATCTTGTTGTCTTTGAAGAACTTTGTCACCTTGCTGCCGATAAACTGCTTGCCATTATCGCACACTATCTCTGATGGCATCCCAAATCGGCATATGATGTGATCCCAGATGAAGTTGATCACTTCCTTTTCCTTTCAACCCATTTGGAGAAGTAGTCAGTCATAAAAAGAATGAATTGACCGTTACCTAGCGTGTAGGGTAGAGGGCCGACGATGTCCATTCCCCATTTCATGAATGGCCACGGCGACAAGACCGAATGCAGCGTCTCCCCGGGCTGGTGGATCATCGGTGCGTGCCTTTGGCATTCGTTACACTTGCGAACGAACTCCTTTGCATCTTTTTCCATATCGATCCAATAATAGCCGGCTCGGATTATTTAACGAACCAAGGATTCAACGCCAGAGTGAGTCCCGCATGTGCCTTCGTGTATTTCCCTTAAAATATACTCGGTGTCACTCGGTCCCAGACATATTGCGAGGGGGCCACCGAATATCCTTCTGAATAGGGTTCCATCATCGGATAAACATAATCGAGCTGCCTTTGTGCATAATGTTCTCGATTCTTTGGAGTCCGAAGGGAGCTTGCCAAAGCTGAGATACTCTATATACTTGTTCCTCCAATCCCAGGTCAAACTCGTTGAATTGATTTCGACATGGCCTTCCTCCACCACCGACCTCAAAAGTTGTACGACCTTCTCGGACTCGATCTCATCATCTTCGACCGATGATCCCAAATTAGCGAGGGCGTCGGCCTCACTGTTTTGCTCTCGAGGTACGTGTTGCAAGGTCCATTCTTTGAACCTATGCAGTGTGACTTGAAGCTTGTCCAAATACCTCTGCATTCGCCCTTCTCTGAATTTGAAAGTCCTGTTCACTTGATTGACTACGAGGAGGGAATCGCACTTGGCTTCGATTATCTCCGCTCCTAGGCTTTTGGCCAGTTCTAAACCTACAATCATAGCTTCATACTCTGCTTCATTGTTAGTTAATTTTACAGTCTTGATAAACTGCCGAATTGTATTCCCAGTCGGGGGCTTTAGCACGATACCAAGCCCCGATCCCTTCGTGTTCGAGGCGCCGTCTGTGAACAGAGTCCACACTCCCGAAGGAGTCCCCGATTCGGTCATTAGTTCTCTCTCGACCTCGGGTATAGCGATGGCGCAAAATCAGCAACGAAATCCGCCAACACTTGAGATTTAATCGCAGTTCGGGGCCGATACTCGATATCGTACCTACTTACTTCGATAGCCCAATCGGCCGGATAGCTCGGGCTTATGCATTATATTTCTCAGTGGGTAAGTCGTTACTACACATATGGGATGGCATTGGAAGTAGGGTTTTAGTTTCCTGGAGGCACTCAATAAAGCGAGTGCTAAGTTTTCAAAATGCGGGTATCTACTTTTGGCCTCGCCTAAGGTTCTACTAACGTAATAAATAGGGAACTGCGTACCTTGTTCTTCTCGAACCAGGACCCCATTTACCGCTACTTCCGAGACGGCAAGGTAGAGGTATAGTCGCTCACCTGTTTTTGGTGTATGCAGCAAAGGTGGTCTAGAGAGGTAGTACCTCTTAAGTTCCTCTAACGCGCGCTGACACTCTGGAGTCCACGAGAAATTGTTCTTCTTTTTCAATAAATTGAAAAATCGGTGGCTCCTATCGGACGATCTCGAGATGAATCTGCCCAAAGCGGCTATCCGTCCTGTCAGCTTTTGTACGGCCTTTACACTGTCTACAATTGTAATGTCTTCGATGGCTTTGATCTTTTCGGGGTTGATTTCTATTCCTCGATTCGAGACCATGAAATCGAGGAATTTTCCCAAGCCCATACCAAATGCGCATTTCTCCGGGTTCAACTTCATGTTGTACCGTCTCAGCACATCGAACGTCTCCTGCAAATAGCTCAAATGGTCCTCTGCTCGCAGGGACTTAACTAACATATTATCAATGTAAACCTCTATTGTTTTTCCTAGTTGTTCTTCGAACATTTGTTTACTAGGCGTTGATAAGTGGCCCCTGCATTCTTTAACCCGAATGGCATCACGTTATAACAGTATGTACCATACTTAGTGATGAAGGATGTCTTTTCCTGATCATCCTGGTCCATTCGTATTTGGTTATAGCCAGAGTAAGCATCGAGAAAGCTAAGGATCTCATGGCTAGCAGTAGCATCAATCATGAAATCGATATTGGGCAAAGGAAAAGAATCTTTAGGGCATGCCTTGTTTAAATCTTATAATCTATGCACATTCTTAATTTATTTCCCTTTATAGGGACTACAACTATGTTTGCTAACCACTCTGGGTATTTAACTTCCTGAATGGACCCTATATTTAAAAGCTTAGTTACCTCATCCTTGATGAACGCTTGTTTGACTTTGGATTGAGGCCTCCTTTTTTGCTTGACCGGCCGGAATTTCGGATCGATACTTAGTTTGTGGGTCGTGATCTCCGGTGGTATACCTGTTATGTCGAGATGGGACCAAGCGAAAGAATCTTCGTTAACTATAAGAAATTATATAAGTTTTGTCCTGAGCTCGGAACTTAGGCCCGAGCCCAGGTATACCTTTCGATCCAGCGAGTCTTCTCGGAGTGAAATTTGCTCGAGTTCCTCGACCGTTGATTTAGTTGCGTCGGATTCATCGGGACCAATGAATGACCGAGGAACCTCGTAGTCGTCATATTCGAGATGCTGATGTTCACCTTCGTTTGTCGAAGGGGATGCCTGTGATTGCTGCTTGACCCTTTGGGGAGGAGCTGTTGGTATCAGTACTGCTTCTTCTACTGCGAACATCTCTTTTGCGGCAGGCTGTTCCCCGTAAATTGTTACAATCCCATCAGTCGATGGGAATTTCAATACTTGGTGTAGTGTTGAGGGTACCGCTCTCATATCGTGAATCCATGGTCTCCCGAGCAGGGCGTTGTACCTCATGTCTCCGTCAATCACGCAGAATTTTATTTCTCGAATGGTACCGGTTCACCGGTAATGTTATTTTGCCTTTGGTCGTTTCGCACTCCATGTTGAATCCATTGATAATCCGAACTACAGGGATAATTCGGTCTGTTAGCCCGAGCTGTTCGATAACCCATGATCGGATTATGTTGGCCGAACTACCAGGATCGACCAGTATGCGCTTTACTTTCGTCGTATGTACAAGCACCGATATTACTAACGCATCATTGTGAGGTTGCATGATTCCTTCTGCATCTTCCTCGTTGAAATGCAAGATTCCCTCCATCGCATAATCCCGGGTGCGCTTTTCCCGGGTAATGGATATTTTAGTGCGCTTTAATACCGGACCTTGGGGTGCATCTACCCCGCCGATGATCATGTTGATCGTATGCTGAGGTTCCTCCTGGTTCACCGGTTTATTCCTATTCCCATAATGGTTTTTGGCTCGGTCGCTCAAAAAACTCCCGAAGATGACCATTTTTGAGCAACCGTGCCACCTCCTCTCTCAACTGTCGACAGTCTTCTATCCTGTGCCCCATGCGTACCATGATATTTGCATATCAAACTGGGGTCCCTCTTGGCAGGATCCGATTGCAGCGGTCGAGGCCACTTAGTGTCCTTAATACGACCGATGGCCGACACGAGAGTAGCGGAATCGACATTGAAGTTGTATTCAGATAGTCGCGATGCTTCTCGATGGCCAGTGGTTCTCTCGAAGTTGTTTCTCACCAAGGGTCCTCTGTTGTTCCGATTATGATCATTCCTTCTTTCTCGTCTTGGGGAGCCCTGCCTTGCTGGAATGACTTTCCTGTCCCCAGGATATGGTCGATGCCTGTCTCTGCTCGACCTCGGTTCTCGATAAATATCCCTTTGAATCCTATCATGAGCTCTGATGTCCCGAAGGGGCTCCAAGTTGGTCATCTTCGACCCTGATCTTCGACTGATATCGATTGTGTATATCCGCCCATGTGGTGGCCGGATATTCAATCAAGCTCTGTTTGAGCTGCTGCGAAGCCGTTGAACTTTGAGCGTTGAGTCCTAGGGTGAAGGCTTGTACGGACCAATCATCAGTGACCGGTGGCAGGTCCATCCGTTCCATCTGAAAGCAAGATACAAATTCCCTAAGCATCTCGTTATCCCTTTGTCTAACTTTGAACAGGTCCGATTTCCGCGTCTCCACTTTGATGGCACCTGCATGTGCTTTTATGAAGGTATCTGCGAGCATGGCAAAATAATCGATGGAATTCGGGGCAAATTATGATACCAAGTCATTGCCCCCTTTGACAATGTTTCCCCGAATTTCTTCAGGAGAACGGACTCGATCTCATCGTCTTCTAAATCGTTTCCCTTTATGGCCCACGTGTACGCTGTCACGT
Source organism: Nicotiana obtusifolia (assembly GCA_002018475.1). Classification (NCBI taxonomy): domain Eukaryota; kingdom Viridiplantae; phylum Streptophyta; class Magnoliopsida; order Solanales; family Solanaceae; genus Nicotiana; species Nicotiana obtusifolia. The sequence continues at coordinate 201,767 of MCJB01026593.1, read as the reverse complement.
GCTCGTTTGGATTAGATGTACCATTGTATTTGGGAATTTTCGGCATGCAAAACTTCTTCGGTATGGGTTTTGGAGCGGCGCTTGACGGGAAAGGTTTTTGTACGAATTTCTTGGAATCTAAGCCTTTCAATATCGGGGGTGCACCTGGGATTTGATCCACCCTCGAGTTATATGTCTCCACTTTTTTGTCGTTGGCCTCGATCTTCTTCTCACCAGACTCGACTCGTCTTGTCAGCTCCTCGAGCATCTTTATGATCCCGAAATTCTCCCCCGATCTGCTTTCGCTCGTTTCCTCTGCGGTTGGTTCATTTTCGGGGATGGTTTCCCGAGAGGGGCCGGCCTCAACCTTATTCGAAAGTTGGCTCCGACTTTGCAATTGGGCAATTGCCGCTTGCTGGGCTTGCAACATGTTGAAGATCATTTTGAGGTTAATCCCGTCCCCTTCGTCGTTTTGCGTTGTTGAACGGTATTCTCTACGAACACTGTTTGATGGGCTAGTAGTCCGATCCACATCGACCGTCATTTGTGAATTAGCGTCGACTGGAACTTCATCACCGGGTGCCACGTTGTTGTTTTCGCCCTGGTGGTCAAACTCGCCATCGACGTATGGAGGCACAGATTGTGAGTTCGACATGATTGTATTGTAACCTGAAATCAAAAAATTCTCCAAAGAACAAGTGTAAAATAATTTGTGTGACAGAAAATTGTATCAAACGTTCACTATTGTCCTTAGCCCCACGATGGGCGCCAAACTGTTTACCCTTGGCTACGGATAACAATTAAATTTGTACCTGATTTTAAGGACATGTGATTTGATTTGATACAAATAAAGAATGAAAATAAAGACTAAATTCAATAAGTAAATTGAGAAAGAATACAAACCACCAATGTAGAACGGCTTCACTATGGCAGAATTCTCTAAGATAGACGAATGTAAAGAAAATTAATAAAGAAAGCAATTAGAGGCAACAATACTCTGTATATTCGTCGTTGATTGTCTTGTGCCTTATACAATTATGTTGCCCCTTTATATAGGAAGGGGAATGAATCTTATACAAGGTAAAAAACCTATCTACAAGGTAAAATATCCCTAGAATTAATGGCTTCAACGTCTTTATTGATTTCTGCCGTGATTCCGGCGGAGATATTTACGTATCACGGGATTTTTGGTCCTTCACTTACGCAAATCTGATAATTTTACCCTAGGATGTTTTACCCTAATCGACCTCAACGATCTCGTCCCGGGCGCCTTGGCTTCGAGCTCCGTTCCGATGGCATTTGGTCTTGGCTTTCACGTCTCGATGTCTCGATCTCGGCCTATCGAGTAGTGACTCCAATCGACACCGATCGTACGAATTCGAAACCGATATTCCCTATGCAAGTGATCGAATTCGACCCCATACAAAACTATGGTTCAGTTCTTCAAAGGTGAAAGTACCACATGCCTTTATAATAATATATGTTTATCAATTTTTATGGGAATTGGACAGTGACTCATAAACAAATCGTATGCTATAGAAACGATAATATTTAGGATACTAATATTTTTTGCTATGAAGCATGATTAGAATGAAAGAATAGCGGATCAATGTGTAGTTTAAAATTGACCTTGAATGTATCTTGATTGGCATGTTTCATCATATAATTCTTTCTTAAATATTTAAGAAAATTTCTTCAGAGTTTTCTCCATATTCACCACAGTTCAAAGTCAAATAAAGATAAAAAGAATTGTCCTTTATCTAGTGGTAGGAAACATATTTGTTTGGTCTACTATTGTTTTTACTGAAGACTCTTCATTCATTTCTTTTAGGATTCTTCTTTTTTTTTTTCATGGATAAAGTATTTTTGGAAAGGGTGTACAATATTATATTTTGAACTTATATCGCTGATTACTGAATAAATAAGTCACCTGATAGTCTGAAAGTAAAAATACTTTTTCCTCCCCAATTAAGTGGTTCCCATAAATAATAAGTAATTAAATCTATAATATTCTTTATAGAATAACCCTTAATTTTTTTTGGATACATAATTTAAGAATGTTTTACAAAAAAAACTCTTTTTTCATGAAACTCTTATTCATAATTTTTGTTAAATAGTTAAATGTCATTTGTAGAACAAGTATTCCTCCATCCCAATTTGTTTGATACAATTTGGTTTGAGAGTCAAATGAGTTTTTCTTACCATAACTTTTATGAAATATTTTGAATTATTAATTATCATGATGTATAGTATTTTTATGTGATTTAAAAATATATAAATTTTATTTCAAGAAACTTAAGAATTTTATGTCCATATTCACAACTAAATTTAAGAGCTTGACTATCGAAATTCGAAATGTATCAAATAAATTAGGACAGAGGAATTATATTCAAAAGCAATTTTGTTGGGGTGAAAATCATTTAAATCAAATTAAACCCCTGCTCAACTTTGAAAAATTATCGTCCTCCCATTTTATCTTTTTCCTTGTCATTTCCAATTCTCTCCTTTATGTAATTTTTTTTTAATTTTATATGTTATTCTTATGATTTTACCTATATTTTAATTTATGTTATGCTTTATTATAACTTATAATTTATATAATTAAAATTATAAATAGAATAGTTCTTTTATAAATTTGTCACAAAATCTACCATACTTCTTATGATTTTTATTTTAATATAATACACATTAAGTATATATTTAAGTTATATTTTCTTAATGGCAAATAATCTTTTAGGATTTTATTATACTATCTGTTTTACTTTTAATGTTATAAAACTTTATATTACTTTTAATAGTTTAAGTACACATTTATAAGGTTTTCCTCATTTGTTATTTTCGATTGTAGAAATAAATTTCTCAACTTTGATTATTAATAATTGCTATTAATAAAGTTGTTGATAAGAGCAAATTATGTTATGTATAACGTGATACAACTCGCCCTCACTCTACCTGCGTCTTTCAGTTTCCCTATATACGCGCTAATATTCAGCTACGTGCTCACACGCCCTTCCCTCTTTGCCTATTTCTTCTCTCTTTCAGTCTTAATCTCAGGTAACGACGGTCCCATTCTTCAGACTCTCCGACTCCGTCAGCTGCATGCTCGTAAGTTGTCTTTCCGTGCTTTACAGTTTCTATATTTCATCATCTTTTTTCTGTACTACTTTTTTCTTTTCAAATTTTTTCCGCTGAAATAACTTTTTTGGTGTAAATATTAGGGTACCAGTAAGGTTTATCATTTTATTTAATATCGACTTGTAGAGTTAAATAAACTAATCTTGGTGTATATACTAAGTTCCTGGGGTTTTTTTTTTTTGGTTGAGATAGAAGTTCCCTGGGTTTATTGATCATTGCATTGTCCAATTTCTGGCTGGGAGGTACAGTTGCGTTGCCTTTATAGTGAGTTTCGGTTCAGCTGCTGAGACTTAGATTTTTTCAAGTTAATTGCGACTTTAGAAAAGGGTGCTTTCAATACTTTGACACAATTATATTTCTTTACTATTTCGCAGTTTTGAAGAATTCAAGTTCATTCAACGTTTAATTTATGAATTTTGATGTGGTTTTTCTCTGCCAAACTACTTTCTACCTGTGCTTTCATATTTTATTTCACTATTACAAACTAGTATCCTAAATTCTATGCCCATACGAGGGGCTATTCACTAAGCACTTTTTAATCCATGTAGAAACTTATTTGATAACATCATGTTAGGATATAAAACATTTTCTTTTGGGTAGTCTTAGATACACAAATATATTCTTATAAGGTAAAGATTCTGCACACGTGCTCACAACAGAGAGATACTCTCGGGTAGGGGGTAAAGCAATAAATCTCCTTGTGTTTAAGCTCACAGTGATATCTTAGCAACCCCCCCCCCCC